>VXBC01009454.1:0-17021 GCA_013399945.1 Ploceus nigricollis
GAGATCCTCATTTCTCCTGCATCGGGGATGGCCTATTTTACTATATGGAAGACCATGATAAGTCAGAAAACCTTTGCTGAAAAAGCAGTGTGTGATGGAATGACCAGCCTGCACACTATTTCCAAAACCAACACAGCTTCACTGTTTCCCACCTTTAATTTTTGTCCTCAACTTGCATGTGCTGCTTTTGAGGCTAAACTCTAAAATTTGGTTCTGCTGGATGCCCACAGCATGAGGAAGAACCAAGGGGTCAGGTTCACTGAGACTGCAAATATATCTGTGGTTTCCAATAATTCCCACATAATTTTACTGGGTTCCTCTTTCAGATTGTTGATCAAAAGGATAAAAAACACACAGTGAGCTTTCTGCCACTTTTACTGCTGCAAGGTAGGGAGGTGAACTCCAGCCATTCCTAACAGCTGCTCTGATGGGACTCAGAATCCATCTGAAACCAAATCAAAGACACCTGACACTCTGGAAAACATCCCTGCCTCCAGGACAGCTCCCTGAGCCCAGATCGATCGGCACAAAAACATTGCTTGTCTCTGCTGAAGTGCTTTGATTGGTGTGAGCTGTACAACAGGCAGCAGAGACAAGATGACAATGTGTCCCTGGTCTGCTTCACCAGACCCTGGCAGCCTTCTTATTGATCTGGAATTAAATCTGAGCAGCTCTCCCTGCACTGCTGTTGTGAGGATGCAGACATGCTGTCTAGTGCAACACTCACCTCTCTACTCAGGTCTCAACTTTCTAGATATATTTTTTGTGGAATATAATGTTGTACTGAAAGAATCCCAAAAGCATTTTCAGAGACTGAATAATAAATAGCATAATAATGCTATTCAGTGATGCATTTAATGCCACTTCATGCATTTACAGATCAGGGGACCTTTTAGATTTCTCTTAGATTGTACTCAGTACTCATGTGTGGGCATCTTATCTGGTTTTAAAAGGTTTTAAATGTAGCTCAAGCTAAAAATGAATGAGAACAGCCAGTAGCACCTAAAAGGCATAATACACCCCTCAGGTGTGCTGTAGAGGAGGTTCCTTTTGCACATAAAACTCTGCACTTCTGCAGGACACGCCTGGAGATGAATGCCCTCATTTAAGAAACAGTGGGATGTGACTTGTGATCAATTAGCAAAAATCCTATGTGTACTGAGCAAATTGAGCCATTCCTCTGAATTTTCAGCTCCATTTAGCCTAGGCATTTATTAAACTAATATCTAAGCCCTCCACCAATCATCTATGGAGATCTGCTTAAAAGGAGAGTACAAAATGCATTAATGATGGAAAGCTCACAACGTTTCTTTTCTAAATTAGGCATATCTGGTACTTTATCTGTAAATATTATAGTACAGCAATTGTACCTTATTGACCTTTTCCATCTTGTCCCTGAAAGACAATCAGAGTGTAGCTGTTGTAGCAGACAGGTCTGCACAACCTTTTAAGGATATTGCTCACTGCTTGGAGAAGAATCTATACCTGACTGATAACAGTTCGCTTTTTAGTCAGAAATGGCCACTTTTATCTTAACAGAAAAGGATACATTTCATTAGGAAGAAGGTCACTCTTCCCAGTTACAAACATATAAATAAATAACAACAGAAAGCATCTTGCCCCTCGTCAAAAACCTTTTAGGCTTTGACTTTTAAGAGGCGCAAAATGGACTGAAGGCAACTCACTCCTAATGAATATTGATGCCAGATAAACATCTTCAAAGTGCCCTTGAAAGCCTGCATAAATAGTTTCACTTAGTCTGGCTTTAGTTTTAATAAAACTGCTTATTAAAAAAAAAGGAAATTTGAAAACTACACAAGACAACACCTGTGGGACGAACGACCTCTCAGACCATGTTCTCTGCATCACAGAGCCCCACAAAGGCTGATGCCAGATCCTGCAGCCCTTTCAATCCCTAAGTGACTGCAATCACTGAGGCAAGTTTTGTTTATGAATGAGGGCAGCAAACAGCAATGATAAAGGTACCACGTTTCAGCTCCTGGCTGACAGAAAGTGAAATTTACCTCTGTGTCTCACCTGGGAAGATCCTCAGCTGCTCAAATTAGCAAATGACAGCAACATCTGGAGTTAGAGCATCCCTTCTTTATCAAATCTTGCACCATATTCTGTGTTAAAAGCTTACATGATGGGGCTTAACCTTCTGGGTTGCAAATATACCATATTTAAATATACTGAGCAGGATATTTTAAGGGCAACTGTAATAGTTTGGTTGAGATATTCATGTCATTACATAAGATATCCATGTCATTATATGCTGTTTGCCACATTTTATCCAAACACAAGTTGGCTCATATCCACCATGGCAAAAGACAACAGATAATACACATTCTATACGTGACACCAACCAGAATCACAAAACAACTTTCTGGCAGAGGAAATCAATGGGGAATCTGGAATGTCCTCCTGCTGGGCCTACACATGGTAATCCACTCAGTGAATGAAAAACTGGATTGTTTCACTGGAACAAACAGGGAGCAATGGGAACATAGAGCTGTAAAAGTTTTCATTTAATGAACTTGGTACACTAATCATGTTCCCATAACTCAACCTGACAGGCTGACTTCCCACCTGAAATAAGGCAGCTTCTTCAACCTGAAACCACCTACAGAGCCCACCACATGCTCACTGCTGCCTTTATTGCAGAGATATGGCATGCCTGGATACTGCTGGGGAACCAGCAGAGCGCTGGAATAAAATCAGGCAATATGTCTTGAATCATGCTCCAGTGTGCTTGGGATTAGAAACACACCTTGAAAAAGGGAAAGGTGGCCAAGAAAAGTTACCACAGATCTGTCTTCAGGGTGATCTTCATTCAGCAGCAAAGCTGACAGAGTCCAGTTTAAAAGGTTTCAGGGGAATTAAAGGGTGCTGTTACAAAGACACACTATTAAAAAGTATAAGCCCAGCATGAAGCTTCTAAAAGCAAAAACACTTTTACCCTTTGTGAATATTTTTGTTGTTGTTGTTTGCACAGTGAAGCATAAACAGCTACTTAGAAAAATAAGGTGGTGCTACGCTTCACATAAAGATTAAAAACTTAGTGAACTAAGCTGAAACTTCCAGAATATCAGTGTTTGAACATCAATTGTATTTGGCTAGCAAAATAAAAAAATCATGCTGTGAATGTCTTTCTCCAGTTTCTGTTTAGATTTACCAAAAGTTCAGGTTTGTAACCTTCTTCTCAATGCCAAACCATTTTTCACTGACAAGTCACCTTCTTCCCCATTAGAAAAGGACAGACAGAAGTGTCATGCCCTGAAATTAGATCAAAGCTCTGAAAATATGAACTGGCATGACTGGTTGTTCTTTCTATAACAGATACTATTCATAGTTTTAAAAAATCCTGAATTCTCCTCTCGTTCTTGCCTGACTTCATTGTCTCCTTGTTTTTCAACCTTTATTTATGTACTCCAGGAGCTCTTGCTCTCCACAGCTCTCATTCAGGAAGTGTGTTTAAAATATACTTTAATTTAAGCACGTACCTATATCCTAAGGGGCAAGGCATATATTTAAGTGCTATTCTAGATGAATGCCTTTTTCCCTCCTCTCTGCCATTTTTATCCCCTGGAGGGTCTTTACCAGGTAGAACACAGATCCAATTGTGTTAATCCCGCTAATTTAGGGTTTATTCAGATGGGATCAAGACAATTCTAAACCCCCTGCTGCTAAAAAACTTCTGTCTTTTATCATGTTGCTACTGCAAATTAGTATTAAATGTAGATGAACTAAACAGGTATTTAATTTCTGGTCTTACACAGTTGGAAGAAGAAGGCAAACAGGACTGAACTGTTGCTGTTACAGGAATAAAATTTAAAAGGAAGCTCCTTTTGATCTTAGGCCCTTAGAATGTAGAGAAATAAAGATCCATATTTGAAACATGAAGTGGTAAGAAACTGTAAAAAGCTGACAGCTCATTACTGCAAAACAGTAAAAAGCTCAGTGTGAAAATCTACAAGGTATGGGGAAATGCTTGCATAATTTAAAAAGAGTCAGGAGAAGGTGATTATTTTAAATGCAACTATTTGCCAGCAATATTATCACTTTCTGAGATGTAACCACAGTCTTGGAACCCTGACAGGCACATTAATGCAAACACTTGCTTTGAGAAATTGTTGGCTCATATTCTTATTTCATCATCTAATCATTACCTCACTGCTAAGGAAAATACAAACCCCCAGACGAGTGCTTTGGTTCTCTGATGTGAGTTCAATGCCACTTTAAACAGCTCCTTCTGTTCTTCCTGCTGAAGCAAAGGATACTCATCTACAAATGATGAGTCTGCATATTTTAAAGATGTAAATTTCCATGTCTTTCTAAATTAAATGTGTTGCTTGTTTGCTCAAAAATAAGCAACATGAAACTTTGAAAAGTTTGGGGTTTTTTTTGTGTACGAACATTACTTTCATAGCTGTCAGGAATGACACACAGCCCAGGTTTGTGGCTCATGAACTCACCCCTGATTTTTTTCTAGCCACTTTCTTAAGAGATTCTTTCAATTTTTAGCCCCCCATTCAATGACAAAAATACCTGAGCTAGAAAATCCACAGTGGGACCTTCCCTTTAACACAAGGGGCTGCTTTCCCAGGAAGGGATGACCCTCAGCTGCCAATCCCGCTGATATCCTGCTGTACAACAAATTCAAGCCTAAAAAATTCCAAAGGAAGAAAGGTCAGTTCATAGGACAATCAGTTAAAAAAAGTTACTGCCTTAAAAGCTGCAAGTTTAATCCTCCAATGCAATGCTCACTAAATATAAGCAGAGAAAGCACATAATGGAAAAAAAGCTACTGTTACATGTTTAGCCAAAACATGATCTCCTGGAATCCCTGTAGCAATCCATGTTCACATTTTGCAAATTAAACAGTAACTATGAAAACAAGCTTGAAATAACGTATCTTAAATCAGAGTTTGCATTTCACTGAAGTGCTTGCACTTTGTTAAATGTCAGGGACAGAGAGTGGCCATTAACTGCAGCAACATCACAAGTGCACCCCGTAAAAACTCAGCTGTAATTGCTTGAGGAAAGAAATAAATTTCAGACCAAATACTTTACTTCAGACTAAAAAAAAAGAAGAAAGAAACAAAGACCTGTCAGATGACTGGAGAGGAGAACAACAAGGCTTTTGAAATATTCATAGTGGATGTGAACTGTAACACTTATTTGGGAAACAATATGTGGGGAAGCAACAGGGGGAGTATTTAAAGATTACAGATTAAAATTAATTGTCTTGATTGACTCTTCAGTTTAAAATAAATAAAATTATTGCAAAGTATTTCCCAGATATATGTAAATCTATCTTTGGTTATTTTATTTTTCTAACAGGGAGTAAAATTACACTGGTCTGGATTAGTACCACAGCTGCACTCCCTCAGAACATCAGTGACCTACAGATACGCCTTTTAATGCAGAATGCTCTTTTTAGTGTTGCAGAAAAAAAATACATGATTTCCTGAATTCTGTGGGAACTTTGGCTTCCTGAGAGCACCATTTAGCTAATTCTCATAAATCTTCCTACCAAACACAGAAAGCTCAGGAAAATTCACTCTTACTTAATCAAACTTATAAAATAAGGCTTTTTTAAAACAACATCCAAGCAGTTCAGCTGGGTCTCTACCCTTCACTGCTGCTTTCAGCTCATGCTTTTTTTTTTTTTAATTTACATGTGAAACCACTGTGTCAAAAATAGAAGAGCACAAGTTACCATTGCATGCGTTGCTATTCAGGCTTTAACCACATGGTATAAAAGACATACAACAGCACTGGCAGGCAACCATTAAAAGAAACCAAACTCTTCCATTCATTCCCCTTTTGCCCTCCCTGTAAGCACCAGCTTGGGGCAGGTAGGATGATCAATAATTGATCAATAATGCAGGAAGGGTGGGTGGCACGTGGCTCAGCTGAACCTTGTCCAAGAGCCCTTCCAGCAGCACAGGATGCTCATGGCTGTAGGTCGGGTGGGGTCAGCATTTCCATCACAAAACCCCATTGTTCCTCACTTGTAGCTCGGACAAGTGGCCAGATCTCGACTTTGAATTTGCGGGAGTGAGGCTGGATTAGGAAAGAAATTTATGGCAGCTAGCTGAGAGTGCTGCTCAACAATTCAAAAGCACACTGCAGTGCGAGTGGAGAAAACGTGTGAGAGCCTCACAGAACTCTTTTCCTTTCAAAGGGTTCAAACTGATTTTGCTGAAAACAATGACAGAGCCCATGAGCCAGTGGCAGCCTCCTGAACACGGCTCAGTGCTGCAAGAGATGCACAAGAACAAATTTCCAGTGCTACATTTAATCCTCCCTAAATTAGGCACGAAGCAGAGTTTGTAGTCTTGCTGTGCTTCTCAAGTGCCTTCAATAAAAAGGTAATCTAGAAGTCATTATGAACAATACCCAGAAAAAAGAGAGGGGGTGAAAAGAAAGAAAAAAAGACATTTCTTCCCATGTCCAGTGGTTCTCAAGGGAATTTCCATGTGACTACATGTAAGACTATATCCCATTTACAATAGTGAAAGTATCCTATTAGCCCTTGGGAAGGCCTGTTGGGACTTCAAACAGCAGATTTTGAAGTTACATGCAAGCATCACTGTGTAAAGGCTAAAGCTATCTAGAATAATTGTCATATTCCACAATTTTCATATTCCACGATTTTCATATTCCCATTTCACTTAGTAATATCAAGGATTGCTCTATGAAAACTGTGGAGAAACCCAGCAAAGAAAATGCAATTCATTTGTTTATGCTAAACATTTGTTTATGGGTTTTTTTTTTCTTCTCACTTCAAAAAAAAAGTTTCCCAAAAACCTCAGACAGAGCGAAAGCTTTCATTGTTCAGTATCAATGATTGCACAGCTTTTACTTTAGAACATCATGTTCCCAAAGAAGGATCCTGATTATTTATTCCACACTTTTCCCCTGCTCACACACCAAGACAGATTACAGGGTTTTTAGGAATAGAAAGTGTGGCTGTATCAGTAAGTTACTACCCACAGATAGCCACAGCCAAAGCCTATTCATGAGCTTTGTGGATCCTTTTGAAAAACAACATTTTAGCAAAGTAACCTTCCAGGGAGAAGAAAGTTCACTTGTTACAGTTAAAGGGGTCACCTGCAAAAATATTAAAAATAGGTTTCCTCTCTTGAATTCAAGGCCCTGGAACATTACACAGCTTTCCTCTGTTATCTCAGTCATTATTAACTTATAGATATGCTTAAAACCTAAATATTTGTACAGGAAAAAGAAAGGGAAAAGGAGCAGCAGACAGACATGCTATGAACAAGGGAGAAAACAGCTGCAAAAGGGACCAGCAAAAGTTATGATGCAAGGCACAGCATCCTCACTGAGAGGCCTGATAGTGCTCCTTCCTCTTTCTACCCCTATGCGAGCCCATCGTGTTTTTGGGCATCACAACGAGAAACTAAATTGCAACTGCAGTGCTCTCACCACAATGGGGAACATTAGCTCCTTTGTGGGGATGGAATACTGAGGGCCAAAAAAAAGTCACCAAAACCATCTGTAGAATATGGGAATGGGATTTGGTAGAGTTGCTCAAACCCTTGACAATAAAGCACTTTTCTTCTGAAACAACAGCAGCTTGCCCATTAGCATTTCAGCACAAGCAAAAACCGCGTAATTCCGTGCCATTCTGGGAGTGAAAGAGAGCAGGGTTTGGCAGGGCTTTTTCTGACTCAGCCTAGTTAATACCAGTGGGAAGGGATTCAAGTGTTTTCCTTCCAGTGATTCTGCTGGCAGAAATGTTGGCATTTTTGCCAAGCTCTAGATGCAGAGAAAGGCAGCAAGACAACTTCCTGCCTCAAAGCTGCCCCATTCCAGCCTCAGGTGTATGAATTACACCAGAACTCACTGGAAGTAGGAGCAATAAACGCTGAGAAAGACAAAACAAATAGGTCTTACTTCATCTCTAGCTTAGACATTTCTAAATTTGTCATTAGAAATTTTTGCTATGGATTTCCTTTTTTTCTTTTCTTTTTTAATTATTAGAATGACTATGAGGCAATTGAAATTAAATACTTAATGCCATAAGCATGCTGGTCTGCTTTTGAATGGACTTCATAGCTTCATTCCATGTAGGAAATCAGTAAAATGTCTAAACAGTCTCTACAGATGCATACAACCAAAATAAAATATTGAGAATGGTCCTTTAAAAAATCCTTTGCAGAGTAAAATAAATAAATCCGTTTGAAGGACATTCCTCACCTATTTTAACAAAGACAGGCTGATATTTGGAGGGTGTGGATTCAGCCCTGAGTAGCTGTGAGAAACAAGAGGGGGTGAAATTCTTCTGTCAAAATGCAGACCACATAACTCTCAAGCCATCTGAGATTTTCTCCAACCTCATTTCTGGTTTTATTCAAGGATTTGGATCGGCCTTATAAAATATCTTGAAACTAGTGTAATCAATGACTTCATACCAGAATTATGCCCTACATTCACACCAACGCTCCTGCAAACCACTGAAGACTAAGAAGAGGTGCAGAATCAATGTGTACAAGCAGTGAAACCTGAACACTTTGATTTTTCACATTCCTGACTGATGAGGCTTTGGGCAATCCAGTTTATCTGTAAAAAGAAACCAGCTGGCAGCCAGAAAACCCCTGGGTTTTGCACTTAAGTCCCTCCTTCCTTATCCATAGGCGCCACAGTCCAACAGGTAGCCCGGAGGCTGCCTCTGGACAGGCAGGATGCCTCCTTCTCCCTGCAGCCAGGAGGTCCCCAGAGGGATAGAAAAAGAGTTAGGGATGGCTCTGTGTCCCAGAAAACTGAAGGAGACCAAAGACAGCTAAGGCTGAGGCAAAAGGGACAGAAAGGACAACAAACACCCCAGCACAGCGCGGTACCTGCTTTGCTTTCCTCTAATTTAGAGCATTCCCTGCTCAGAAATGGGTACAAAACCCATGTCACAGGTCAGATCTAAGAAGCTAAAACAGGTACTAAAAAAGCCTCTTGTAAGGCCCCAGGTAACAGCAAGGAAAGTTTCACCAAAGCTGCCTAAAGATGAACCAGAGCCCATAAAAACAGGCAGAGCCAGACAGACAGGATATTCTTGCTGGACACAGACGTCAGTCCCAAAGCACATCTTCAGGCTGTGGCACCACATCAAAAATGCGGTGTATTTCCCCATTATTTGTCACAGAAACCTCTGAAAGTGTCCTGCTGAGGCCCTCCCTGTGACTGGCATGCCAAGGCCTGAGCCCAGCAGTTCCTGCCATTTATTTCCTCCCCTATCATTCCTCCTCCATGATTTCCATTGGGAATTGCAGTGTGGTTGCTCGTGGAGGATTTGCTGACTTCTCTTTTTCTTTTCTTAATGTGAATACCCAAGGCCCCAGTAAGCCTATTTCCTAATTTATAGAAGCTGGAGATGGAAAAGACCTAGGTCATCCAGGCCTTTGCTTCCCCTCCCTCCTTCCTTCCCCATTTGTCCAGTTTGTGATTGTTTCCTCCAATGTATTTCTTCCCTTCTGATTTACCCCCTGCATGAAATCAGCGCAGATAATTAATTACACGTTTTCAGTCCATGCACAGCACACTGCCTACCCAGAACTCCAGCTCCCACACCAGCAAACAGCCAACTGAATTCATTTACAAAGCAAACAATAATGCTGCTCACCAGCTCCTTAAATTACTTCTGGAGGCCTTGAAACATTTTCTGTAACTCAGAATTTGGCATTCTGAGGATAAGGTTACTTTTTCCCACTGATCCAGTTTGATTTCTACTAATTTTCTGCTACAAGTTTTACTCAGTTCCATTTACAATTTAGTTACCACAGAAAAAGAGCAGTCTTGGGGTCTGGATTATATTTTTTTTCCCCTCTTCTCCTCAGCTTCTACCAGCAAACCTGGCTGTGTTGTAATAGCAAAAGAGCATAAACTATGTCTAAGCAATGAATAATATCTGAGGAAAAGGATGTAGGCAAGAGTTTCACTTAACAAAACTCTCATCTGGCATTTTGTTTTAAATATTTTTTTAAAGGTCAACTACTCTTGAAGGACTTTAAAGGTTGAGCAGGAAGATCTCGGTATCTGAACAAAATATAATCTCCACAAGGTAGTAAAGCCGTGCAAAAATGTTATGGATGGGGGAGTTTGACAAATTACAAGGTCAGTAATTATCATACTTCACCTCCTTCTTTTCTGCACGTGCCATTTACACTCCAGATCACAAAAAGCACAAAAGTTTTCTCATGTTTGCGTTGCTGCTCCACATACAGTCTCCCTCCACCCCATACCTCAGGAATACCAAAGCCACAGAATATTTTTGTCTGCCAAAGGTACCCCCAGCTTTCTTGAAAGAGGCAACTTTTCCTCTCAAAGGTACAACAGAACAACTGCAAAATGAGGCAAATCAGCAAATCCTACCTGTGCCCAGTGATTTCAGCAGGCTGTGCTCAGTGAAGGCATTACCTGGTGACCCCAGAAGATTCAAACTTCATTCAACTCATTCTTCCATCTCCAACCACGTGTGCCCAGGCCCTGCTTGTGGCCATGGAGAAGCTTTTTAGTGGTTTGGGCAATTTTCATTCCAGCCTTGGGGGAAACACTTATTAGTGCTGACCTTGAGCTGTTAATGACTGCAGTTAACAGGGACCCCACAATTATCATTCCACTCCTGGTCTCTCTCCCACAATTTCCTCTGACAGCCTTTACCTCCACACCAGTATCCCAAACCTAACTCTCAGGCTGCAGGAAAGCCAATCGGTAAATGAAGGATATGAAAGAATTTAAGGATTTAATATCCACCTCATTCTTTCTCCCATTCTTCATGTCCCATTTCATTCATTCTGCAGTTCATCTTCTGAGGAAATGAGGATGACCTGGGGAAACTCCTCATGGTCCAGCACCCTGAGGGACTCTACACGTAACCAGAATGCTCTGGAGAAGGCATCTTTCATTCTCTGCTCAATTTCTTTCATCTATGAACTCTTTAATCCTCACGAGATAAAATTAGTGTAAAACAAATCCCAATACAACAGGGGGAAGGCAACAGTAGGGTGGCTGACTGTAGGTTCAGGGACCAGCTCCTGTAATGTTGGGAAAAGGCCTCTTCTCAACATTCCTCTTAGGATGATCCCCAAAAGAAGCACCTCCATTTGTTAACTTGTCTGCTTTTTACAAACTGTGTCCTCTGCTGTGCCCTTCACATCTCTAAAGGAGAAACAACCAACAGTAAGTTAGGGTTGGACTCAAAATTTCCCTGAAAAGACTGACAGAAGAACACATATTCACTGATCTATCTCCTGGTCTCATTTCTAGTTTGCAGCAGGAAAAGTGCTGTGTGTATAGTTCTGTATACAGGCCAGTGACAGGTCAAGAAAAAATAAAAATCTTATTTACAATCACATTTACAAACTACTTTGATACCTCAGAGATATCCTGAATGCATCTTAACCACCCTTGCATACAATCAACAAATTTCCTCTTTTTTGTGTGTTTTTTGTTTTGGTTTGGTTTTTTGTTTGTTTGCTTTTTGGGTTGTATCTTTTTGGGGGTTTTTTTGGGGTTTTTTTGTTTGTTTGTTTGTTTTTCTCAATGCAATCTGTGGATGAAAGTCCCCATGCAGTTCAGATGATCATAAATTCAATTTCCCCACCTGTTAAAACCAAAGATACATGCACTGTGTGCAGACACTCTGAGGACAGTCCTGTCTTGGAAACAACTGAGATGCAGTGTAGGATATAGCCATTGCTTTTTAAGTGCTACTGAAAAAAACAGCTGAAATTCAACTATTTCTTACAGCTACCACTATATCCTCATTCCCTGCAAAGACAGACCAAACTTTCATGACTTGTACTTTGTGTTTTGGGTTTTTTTTCTTCTGAGAATCTATCAGCAAAGGCTTTTGAAGCCCCATATATTTGGAAGTGCAGCCTGTGCTGGGCTAATCAAGGCGAGTGCTTATTTATAACATCCCTGCTTAACTCAGTAATCTCTCCTCTTTTCTTTATATGTGGGACCTGAAACTGTGGGCTTTTAGTTTTTAATACACCATGAAACCAGGACCTGATCTCTGCCCATTATACACGGGGTCATTTCTGACACACATTCTCTTTTTGATGAATTCAATCCATGTTACAGCTCTCAAGAGATTAACTGCTGTTACAGCACAATCACAGCAACTAAGGCTTACTTTGACTCCTGAAAAGTTTTGGGGGCTTTTTTGTCTCTCTTTCGTTGTTTGGCTAGGGTTTTTTCATTCCTTTCTTTGTTAAAAAAGTTGTGGGAGAAAGGAATAAGAAGCACTCAAACTATTAATTGATGGTAATTGTTCTTATTTCATAAGCCTGCAAATCCTCTTTTTTCCCATATAATAAAAGCCTTTCAGATCCTCTGAGCAAAAAATGTACTGGATTAACTTCTATTATGCAGCTCAGAAATCTCCAGGCCAGAAGAGGTGACATTAGCTTCCACAAGAAAAGCCTCACTGCAATAATTTATGGTTATTCACGAGGGGAAACTTTGCAAAACCTTCCAAAAAATGCAAGCATGGCAGCAGCTCCTGCTGGGATCAGGAGTATCACTTGCAGCACTGCTTTAACCACAATTTCACCTCCACACTTGTCGATGCATAAATCTTTCATTATCGCTGGGAATAACTGAATGACACCTGGGAACAGCACTGGAGAGGAAAAAACACCCTAAAGACTCCCACATTTCCTCAAAATAGATGAATTTGGGAGGTTTATCGAAACCATTATGGTCAGGTTCATGTTAAATATACTCATTTTATTTTCAGAGCATTCTTGAAATGGAAAGAGATAAAGTTGTCCCTGCCCTGCAGTTAATCACCGTGGTATTGTAATTAATATGGACTGAATATTTCACTAGTGACCATATGTAGAGAAATCATTCCCAAAATCCTTGTTATTTCAATTCCTCTCACTCCTTAGCACATTTTATTTAAAATATAATACATTTCTGTTTTCAGGAATATATGACAAACATGCAGTCAAAATCAAAGGGTGTCACAATCTAAGCATCCGCCATCAACCTTTGGAAAGAAGGGTCCAAAATAAAAAAAGTATTATGTATTTTATGCATTTTGTTTTCAAACTATAGTTCTTGGACCACTTCTAAGATACGCTATGAAATTTACATATTGAGTGTTTAGTTCCAGTAAAATTTCAAATGCACAGATTTATATTTGCAATGTTTTATTATAGCTGAAGCAGTGTTTAGGGTACAACATGCTAGAAAATACTCCACAGTGATATTCTAAAAAATGCTATTTATGGTTTTTATGCAACAGCTCTGGCAAAGGTAAAACATCTTTGTCCACAGCTTTGCTCCAACTAACTTATCTTCCTTCAACAGAAAGGAAATCCCTCAACTGTTTTAGAAAAATTTTATGTGTGCAGACATTTACGTATGCATATTTACGTATGTGCAGCTTTACACACATGCACACAAAAATCATATTTTGGCAACTAAAGAGAATTTTGAAGGGATGCTACATGAGACTACTCCTCTGCTTTTCTCACTCTGGCCAGATTCTTAAATAAATAACCAAATGCAGAGTAGTGTGAGGACAGGAGAGATATTTAATAATGCATCCATTTGTTCTGAGCCTTCAAAGGCTCAGTGACCTTCAAAACTGATCAGGTGGGGCTGTGGTTGGATTCCCACCAGCCACAGCTCCAATAATGAAAGCCCAGCATTACTCTGAGTGAGAGCTACTCCTCCCACTTCAATTTGGATCACAAATACACTCTGGAACTCTGTGCTGCTAGAATCACTGAGTCGTTGCGTTATTAAGGTTGGAAAAGGGTTAAAATTAGTCTCATGTCAACAGTAATACACTGAAGTTATTGCTTCTATCCATTTCTTCTCTCACAGGAAAAACAGAGAGAAGAACCAGTGTTTAATTTCTCCCATGTTCCCATTTGAAAGGAGAAGTTAACAGAAAATTATCTCCCTACCACATAAAAATTGATATGAAGGGACTTTGGTTTTTTTAGATAACAGATTCAAATTTATGATGAATTCCTCTGCAAATACTTCAGATCCCTGAGCATTTAGGGGTCCTTTGAACTGCTGAATGAGCTGCTTTTAACTTTTTTCCCATGAAAGAGGTTGTAGCTTGCATGGGATAGAAGTGGGCACTCCACAGCATCCCAGAGACCAAAATCAGGTACCAAAAATTAACTCAAATAACTCACTGAGATATCCCTGTCCCACTAATGAGTTTAAAAAGCTGTCAAACTTCCTTCCTTAACCTGCAGCACCAGGAGGAGACCCAGCCCCAAAATCCTGACCCTCTGCCTAGGTTGGGATGTTCTACACCCTAAAGACCCAGCTGGTTGGAGAGAGACATCCAGGAGAGACCTATTAGCACCTCCACGGCTCAGGCCACTCTGCTTGATTACACATTCATTTAAATTAATTAATTTTTAATTTCCCACTAACCTCAGCTATTATAAATCAAGTCAACCAGGCCAGGGAAACGTTCACTGAAATATGAAACTGTCTGTGGAAGAGGTGTCTGAGCAGAGGCTCAACTTCAGCAATCTGTCACTTGAGAGACAAGAACAAAGCAAATTACTTTGCACAGAAATTATTAGAAAATAGTGCCTTGATTAATCATGCTGTTTCAGAAAGGGCACAAAAAGAAAAAGATGTTATATCACTACTGAGCTCTCTAAGTCTGGATCTGGTATTCCAGCTAATTGAATGGTTTGGTCATCTGGAAAATCCATTTCTTATTTAATTTAACCATTTTGGGTTTTTTGTTTGTTTACAAATGAAGGAGTAAAACTCATTTTACACAATAAAAACAATGAAAAATAATATACAATATTTCCATATCTCTATCTATGAAAGCAATATCTAGGCTTCTCATAGATGTTTCTCTCACTGTCCTCAGACTTCTCTGCTATAGCTCCAGAGAAAAGCAAATAATCTCACTCTGAGATATTGGCAGGTTTGATAAAGACTCACTTGATAGCCTCCTTCCTGCCTCCTGGTGCTTGATTAGCATGAGAGTCATTTATCAAACACATTTATATTACAGGAGCAGGTTTCAGTTCTGCCAAAATCAAGTCTCATGTGAGATCCACAACCTTCTGTCATCAAAAAAGATGGGGATGGGAGGAGACCCCTTGGTCTCCAGTGTTTGAAGTTCAGATTTATTATGTTGGAAGTGTGAATGCACACCTGGGTTTGACCCCAGTGGTGTAAATGGAAGAGTAACTCACATCATAAACCTCAGCTGGTTCAATATTACCCTATTAATATTCATATATTAGGCACCACCAGTTGATAACATAAGAAACATGGCCCTGAACACGTAAAATACCAGTTAATTTTAGAGACACACTGGGACTTGACACCTCTGGTGCTACTTTTCTTTCTCTACTCAACATCCATTTTGCATTTACATCTGCTTACTCTCAATGTCACTTTTGAAGCAAAGCTGTTTTTCTTCTTTAGGGATAATATTTCATAGCCAATACTTTTACAAGTGTAAGAACTACTACAAAAAGTATTTCATAAAATAAGACCAGACATCCACAGAGATTCTATTGTTACTTGAGACTATTTTTGTAACAGCCTCTGCCTGAAAAGAGTACAGCAAGAAGACAAATGGGTTTTGATGCTTCCTCAGAATATTTCCCTACACTCCAGGTATTTGTGGTAAAGGAACTTCCTGAGCCAGAGAAGGTACCTTTGTATTTAATAACCTTTGACAGCATTTTCAGCATCTCCAGTGTCTCAAGGCTACCAGTACTACAGCTTAAAGTGTAATTAGACAATAATTAAACAGTTTTAAGTAAGGAAATAACTAGAGATGTCCTCTAGATGTGTGAGGATAAAACCATTATCTGACACCCTAACATGCTGTGGATAATTTACATTAGTTGGTAGTGTAGGAGGTTGAAGGAGTGCATCCCTAATCCTGGTACTCTTAGGATAGAAACAGAAATGGGAATGGGAAGGTGGGAATTTTCTCCTTCCCAGGAGATAAAACCCTTACCTCAAACTTTGTTGGCACTAGTAGTTAATTTAAAAGTTGACACCTTTACTAATGGGACCAGTGATGCCAATTTAAAACTATGATACCTTTAGGAACAGGGAAGTCATCCCTGCTTGAATTTGTCTCCCATTCCTTTTTGGACAGAGATGGTTTCAGTTGGAGCATTCAATATTTAAACAGGACAGGTATTTCTTTTCCAAAACCAGAGTGACTTCAAAGCTACTCAGATATGCAAGATTAGAGCTGACTGGAAAATCCTTCACCAAACAATTTTCTGCTCAAAAATACTGGTCCATCAAGACTGAAATCCCTCCTCAAAACTGACAGGATGTGTGCATGTGCATAAATATTTGGGTGACTGAAAAAGTCAATGAACCACCTATTGTGGTGGAGCACACACATCCATAAATGTCATCCTAAAAAATCAGGTTATTGGAAGCTTACCACCTGGTATTTCAAAAATGCTTATTTTTTGGAGTGTGTTTGAATTACCAAAAAATCCCAACCAAACATCAAATGAAACTAAATCAAAAATCTAGAGATAAGGAATAAACTTTCCCTATATCCTCTCTGAAAGTACTTTATGATACATGGCCTAATTTTTTATTTTCAAATTCATTTTATTTTATTCTGTTTCCTCTTGAATAGCTCATTTTACTTTGTACAAAGTGTCTAAAGGTAAACACAGAATCTTTAAAGACAAGGATTACAGAAATGAAAAGACAGCTGATATTGCCAAAGGAAAACACAGATATGTGAACACTGTGGTTTCTTTCAAGCAGCTATGAACTTGGCTTTAGGAAGAGAGGAAGAGATTATTTCACCTCAGAATGCAATGTCCACTGGTGATGGAAGAGGTGAGATGGACATAATTATTCTTAAATTCTGTATTATCAAAGCACTCTGAGGTACCTTCACCTCCAGAATGATTTCCTGGTAAAGCCTGGGAGTTTTGTGTGGTTGTTTTTTCAAAGTCTCCACAGTCCTTTTTTTTTTTTTTTTTTTTTTTTTTTTTATG
>VXBC01009454.1:17038-41290 GCA_013399945.1 Ploceus nigricollis
TTTAAGTGACCTGGAGAACACAGCACCTGAATTAATCACAGCAACACAGAATCATTTAGGTTGGAAAAGATCTTTGAGAAATTTGATTTGAAACTTAAATTTCAAAACCAAAGCACAATTAATGTGTCTGCAGAAACAGAGAATGTGAGAGCCTTCACTAAACTTTTATCTTAAGGATAATCTTAAGAAATTGCACCCATTATATTATTACATCAATATTTGAGCAAATAAAAGCAATGTGTCTTCTGTAAACCACTGGGCAGATGAGTTATGAAAGTTAAAACTTATTCAGTGACCTAAAAGAAAACCATTTTAGGAACAGCAAAAGTCACCTCACTTCTCTTGCAAGGGGCTTTCTCATATGATCTCATCCATAGTGATGCTACATTTATTCTTTTTCATTCTGAAAGAAAAAAACCAAACCAAACCCTCACTTCTGCTTTGTTTCATGCTAGCTCTTTTCCTCCCCTGAGAAGGTTTAAACACACATTATGAGCTTGGTCTAGCAATCATTCAAAGCAGAATTCTGACACAAGCCCACAAGAGTTTTGTCTGCACGAGGACCACAGGCTTGGCCTCTTGTGAATACTTTCATTAATACTGAAAGACCCCTTTGTTTACTGCATGACCAGAACATGCATATGTGCCTATAAATGGGAGGCATTTATCATTCCCAAACAGTGATGAGGTGGCCACGGTTCATGAAGCAAGCAGAGAGATGAGACTCAAGAAATCCGAGTTCTGCTGCTCACAGATTTATGTGACCAAGCAACTGCATCTTTTCCTATTTTAGTACTCTATTTGTAAAATGTAGATGATGTTTTATTGTGCTTCAGAGTGCTTTCAGATTAATGAATTAAATTCCCTGATTGATCATTAAACAAAGAGACTTCTTTGCAAACATAATCATCAGCACGATGAAATATGAATGAGACACTCTCCACTGAGATAGAGGGGAAGCAGGAAATCTCTCCTTTAACAAAGCTAAAGTATTTCCATAACACAAACCTGTGGTTTGGTCCATCTTCACTAAAAATACATTTTCTACAACCACCACCAGATTCTGTAGACCGTATATGGCAGGCAAGTTTGACAAAATAGAGAAACAAAAGAGAAGACACAGAAATAACTTGAGCCCTTACAGGAATTTAACATTTTTTACCTTTTTGGGGGGCACTGTGCCCACCCCTTGAGCAGCCAGGTACTGAAACCATGGTGTTCACATATCTGTGTTTTCCTTTGGCAATATCAGCTGTCTTTCATTTCTGTAATCCTTGTCTTTACCCATTCTGTGTTTACCTTTAGACACTTTGTACAAAGTAAAATGAGCTATTCAAGAGGAAATGGAATAAATCCTTTGAGCTCACAGATGGCTCTGCTTTAGCAGCACCTGTGCAGTGCTAGTGCTGCCTGTCCTGTCCTGTGGTCACACTGGTATCACCACTGTCCCCAGCCCAGACTCCAGCATGCCTGGAACTAAGGCAAGCTCAACTCAGACAGGGCAGTTGGGCAGCACATCAAAAAAGAGCTCCCAGAACTGGGAAATGACTTCTCTAGTCTGCAGCTATCAGGTCTGAAACTCAGCAGGCTGGCTGATTCTGTAGCAATCATCCTTTCAACTCACTTAAATCAGGAAGTAATAATCAATACTACTCTTAGAGAGTCACCTTCCCCTAGAAAAGCCTCTGAGGGATGTTTATCAGAAATTCTAGAAGCAGTGATTGTCCTGAGTGAGGAGCATGAGCTGCACCCAGACAGGTCCTGAACTCAGCTGAATCCAGGTGATAAGAAAAGATTGTATCAAGGGGGAAGAAAAAATAGGACTATGGGTGAGCTGTGCAACCACTGGACACTAAAAAAGAAGAAAGAGGTGGAGACTGGAGGGAGACAGCTACAAACACAACTGCAGAGGACAACACTGAGCACCTCAGCTCAACAAATCTGCCAGGAACTGGCATCTGATTAAAATAACTCATAATTCAGAATTAAAGAGAGTGAGCAAGAGACTGCCACTTAAAAAGAGAACATTTCAGCTCTCATAAAAAATACATAACACTTATGAACTAAGCTGAGATGACACAAACTATAAAGTACATTAAAAAACCCCCCATTCAGATCATAATAATTTACTGCATTATTTGAATACTTACTTTTAAGCTCTAAATGAATTATGAGATTTAGTCATGGAAAACCAGCCTAAGAAAAGCTAAAATTTAAGTATTCCAATCACAGTTCAGCTTGAGCCCAGCAAACAAACATTTTTTTGGCTACAGACACAGGAGCTTCCAGGGGTTTTACATAATTCTAATACTTCTAATACATACTTCATTTATGTACCAATCTTTCTTTTCACTGCACATGCCTTGGTAGCTTGTTCTTTAAAACAGAGTTTTAAAACAGACCTCCTACATTTAAAAGCATCAATTATTATTTCTGCCAACAAATCAATTCATCAATTCAATTAAATTCATGTACATGCCTTTTTTTTTCTTCGATACTGTTTTTTTTTTAGATGAAACATGTAACTGTTACTCATTGCTTTTTGTTTCATTGTTTATTGCTTACATAACTTGCATTAGGCAAAATTCTTCCATGTTTTGGCAAGTTTTGGCTTTATGGACAGCGGACTGAGAGCCAGATTTCCCTGGTCACTAAGCTGAGCTCCTGCAGGCTGCCAGCCCCAGCATGGGGTCACCCAGCCTGATGCAGCAGCTCCTGCTCAGGTTGAGGTGGAGCATCCCATGCTGGGCCACGTGGCCTCTTCAGGCTTCACCCCCATGGTTTCCATATGTTTTCAAATAAATCTCCCTGTTCTGTGTTTTGCAAATTGCTCTCTCAAGGCATGCAAAGAGAACAGACTTCCAGTTCTTCTCTCTCTCTCTCTCTATATATATATCTGTACAGAGATATAGGTATGACAGAAAGAAAATATACATCAAGACCAAAAAACAAGGCAGAAAAATACAGGTTTTCTCTTAAGGTATTGCATAGACTGATTTGAACCAGAAGCCCAGACCCAAAGCCCTGAGGCACACTGAAAGTTCAGTCCTGTGAATGCAGTAATTTATGCAAACTCCTAAATTACAGGGAAGGAGCAAAGCATTTGCAAACCATTTCCATATATTGCTAATTGGAGCATTTTTCATGCATTTAGCTGTAATGAAACTGGGACCACGAAGACTCTGTAAAATACAAACCCAAAAGCAATAAAAACAAAGCCTTCAGGTTATCATAATTCTTCTGTAACAAAACATGTGTGGGCCACTGGTGAATATTTTTTGTAACTGATAAAAAACATTTATTTATTTTTTTATAAAGCCTTGATGTACAAACATTGCATTAAGTTTCTCAATGGCAGGGCTGTATCCTGAATAATGAGAGCTGTAAAAACACCAGGGTGTACATAGCTTTCTACAGTCTAACCTAAGTTTCAGCTGGACAAAATTACATCTGAACACAGAAAATTATTGCAAATACTTGCTGGTGAAGCTCAGCTGCTGCCTTTTTATTGTTTTGGGAGATACTATTTTTAGATTAAATATGTGCTAAAGAATCTCTTTAATTACATATTTGTTTATTAAATTGATCATTTGAAAGTTGGACTCCATCTATTAGTAAAGTCACACAGCCAAATGCTTTTGTTTTCAACTGTGTAACATTCACTAGAATTAATAGCACACAAATGGTACATATTTCACTGAAATATTTCAAAGTTCATGTTCGTGTTAGTTACAGAGGCTGGAATCTAAAAGAATCCCACATGATTAATATTATTAGCACACCAATTGTACTTTAAATCACAATACAAAGAAGTGATTTTGAGTCACTGACAAAGCTAAATATCTTCTCTTGGTAAATTAGCTGAACGATTAATTCATAATTTTGCAAATTCCATTATCTGATTTGTATTTTGATTTTTCTATTTCACACATACAAAAATGTTTTCACTAATGTATTGTACTGCATTCCTGACTGTAGAGAGATATGTTGTTTAAGAGGAGCAGTATTTTATCAAAAAGCCACACATTCTCATCCATCCAAGAGCTAATTGTTTGAAATTCTCGACTTCTTCCCATTAAATCAATGGGAACTTCACAACTGATCTCAGTGACAGCACAAGCAGCAACCCTGACACGTGGTTAGACACTTCGCATCTAAAATGCAAAGACAAAAGAAAATACATCCTCCACCAGGCAGCTATTCCCCAATGTCCCACCTTCACAGGAGGCAAAACTCAAGCTTTGCTGATGAGGAAAGCATTCCTGCTCATTCGGGCCCCTGCCATGCTCAGCTGGCAGGCTCCAGCATGCCATCATCTGTCTCTGTCACTGCTTGCAGTGGCTCCCACTGCGAGCCAGCCACGAGCATCAATCCTGAGCCCCAGGGCTTGCCAGCTCTGAGGTGGGAGAGCTGCCTTCCCCACTACCCACTGCCTCTTACCAAAACAGGAACACAGCACACAGGCAGGACAAGCAGCCTGGGCAGAGCTCTTCGGGTCCCTCACAGCGTGATGAGAAGGTGAAATGGAAAGTCCTGTTAAACAGCCACGAAGGGAGGAATGAATGCTCTGACCCTATGGATGGGTTCTGATGCAGAGGGTGCTCCTGCTCCTCAGGGAAAAGCACTCCCAGTGCCACTGGTCATTTCTACTCATTTCTCTTCATTTCATTTCCCCCAGAATGAACAAGCCTTTATTTGTTAATAAACATTTCCCTGCCTCGCAGTGAAAGCCTCGCAGGCACGCTTTTGATGACTCTCCAATGGGAATGTTTAATACCTCTATCAATAGTTGTCTTCATAAATATCTTTTTTTTTGTTCAATCTTTATACAAAATCACAGCTGTCACATCTCTTCATGTGTTCAACTTGACATAAAGGGAACTCCTAATGGGACCTGGTATGAATGATTCTGCTCACATCCAAGAGTCTCCAGTACACAACAGTCAAGTACATCTCACTCCAGAAATCTTCACAATTACTCGTGGAAGGAAAAATGATACATTTTCTTTTTTCCCTCAGTTAGAAACCTTCTCAAATTACTGCAGGACGTGACTGTTATCCAAAACCAGTAAGTGTTTCTAAATTGTTTGCAGAGAGAATTTATAACACTGTTTATTCCTCCAGTTGTTTTAAAGTCAACCTTTGGACACAGAGAGATTTTCAAGTAATGGAAACAGCCTATAGAAAGTCAACAAACACATCATCAAACACCACAAAACAAAGTGAAATGCCCCAAAGCAGATTTACAATCTGCAAGGAAAGACCAAAAGTCTTAACTGTATCAAAACACGTCACCTCTAAGATGTCAAGAGAATTTCTTAAGTCCTAACTCCTGGAAATCTTTTTCAGAGTCTCCCACGTGATCCCACAAAATCAGCTGAATCCCACAGAAAGGTTATGAATGCATAACCTTGTGTTTGGGCAGGAGGGTTGGGAATCTGATAGACTTGACCAAACTGATCCAGGATAAAATCCCCTTCCTGCCTTCAAACCTCCAATCTAGCAAAAAGATGAATGCAGGAGGCAGGAGCACAACATAGAACCCAATGTGTCTAAGAAAAATAACTCAGGGGAGCACAGAATCACAAAATCACCAAGGCTGGAGAAGACCTCCAACATCACCCAATCCAACCTTTGACCCAACACCATCCAGCCCAACCAAACCATGGCACTGACATGTCCAGGTGTTTCTGGAACACTGCCGGGGATGAGGACTCCACCACCTTCCTGGGCAGCCCAGTCCAATGCCTGCTCAACCTTTCAAGGAAAAAACTCTTCCTGCTGGCCAACCTGAACCTTCCTGGGGCTGTCTCCTCTTGTCCTGCAGCTCCCTGGGAAAAGAGGCCACACCTTGCCACAGCCTCCTTTCAGGTAGAGTCAAGGTCTCCCCTGAGCCTTCTTTCCTCCAGACCATACAAAACCAAGAAAACACCTGTAGGTTGAATGACTGTAATCTGTGGATGTCAGGCAAGGAAGCTTCCCAGCAGATGGATAACTGACAAGCTATGAAATAATCCCTAATTATTAGAGAATTTGGGATAGAGGGCATGCTAGGTTTTAAGGCATTTAAATTTAAACACACAGGCTCTGGAAAGTAATTATTGCACAGAAAAAAACAACGCATTCAATTCCAAAGAAGCCTTTAATCCATGTTTAAATAAGCTCTTTACTAAACAGGCTTGTGCCTGAACACCTGCTTTTACCACAGGATTTGGCAGTGCTTTGTGTATTTTTCAATTAAAGACTAGTATTTAACTTTTGGGGGGAAGCAGGGACTACTTGTTCAGGGAAGAAATTAAAAATTAAAAGGTTAGGTTGTTATCACAGTGCAGCTGTGGATCAGAGGCAAAACCTGAAATCCAACTGAGTGAAAACTCCTGTGAGCTGTGTTATTGCCATCACATTTCAGATTTGCTGTGGATTAGAA
The DNA here is from genome assembly GCA_013399945.1 of Ploceus nigricollis. Classification (NCBI taxonomy): domain Eukaryota; kingdom Metazoa; phylum Chordata; class Aves; order Passeriformes; family Ploceidae; genus Ploceus; species Ploceus nigricollis. The sequence continues at coordinate 23,466 of VXBC01009454.1, forward strand.
CAGATCAGGAGCATGGCTGCAGTGTGAGGGCAAACAAGGATTAACTTTTACCCAGCCCAACAAGCTCTGCTACCCTCTTCCTCCAAGCCTCTGGGGGATCCATCACCTGATACCTCCTCTCACCTTCTACAAGCAGGCAAAGAAAGCAGGAGAGGAGGACTCTGAGCTCTGCTGCACACACACAGCTCCTCCCTGGCCACAGCAGCTGCTTGCCCATGAATATGGCATGAAGCAGCTGTTCTCAAAGGATGAGGATGATAAACTGCACCTCTGAGTCATCCCTACAAAGGGAAACCATGGATGTGACCATGGTTTCTATGTCACATCACTGGCAAGTGCTTTATTTCATGTCCCTCTACTAAGGACACTGCAGAGCAGGGATAAATCCACCAGACAGAAAAGCTCAAAAAAACCCCCAGTCCATTGAGTTCAGAACAAGGTGCAGTCTTTTGGCTTTCAACTTCATAGAATCATAGAATTGTCAGGGTTGGAAGGAACCTCTGGAGATCTTCCAGTCCACTCCCCAAGTAATTTCCATAATTTCTGAGAAACTGCTAGGTACACACCCAGAATCCTTGGAAATTCAGTGACACAAAGAAAAATTGGGGAAACATTATCAAAATGCTGGCCAGACAAAATTCAGAGACACAATTCACATCTTCCTCTGAGAGGAAGGCTCTTGAGAAAACAGCAAACATTTTCTAGTTCAGCTTCATTTAGACAGGGCTCCCTGAAACACAGGAGATGTGTCACTTTACTGCACCCCACATCAACTTTAAATCTCTCAGTGTAACACAGTCATTATGACAATTTAATATTATTATTTGCAGACCAATTCCATGTGAGACTGTGACAGAGACCTACCCAAACATGGACTTGAAGCAGTCACCACATTTTTTTTTCCCAGAAACATGAATATCTTTAGCAGTTTGGCACAGACTAAACCTGCACAGAGATTTACATTCTCCTTTAAAGACACCATTGACTCATACTCGTGTCTGAACTAAAATCAGTATTCCTTCTTTTCTCAGGGGAGCCTCGTACTTAGTAACTTTTTTTTTTAAGAATAGTAATTTCAGCATTTAGGTTTCAGTGAAATAAGTATATTTTATTTATTATGGTGATTTTTTCTCTCTAGTTTCATTCTTCTCTGTTTTCATTCTCTTTCTTATTCTGACCCTCTTATAAAAATGCTTTTAGCTTTCTTCCACCATCTGCTGTGGTTGGTGTGGGCAGAGAAAAGACACAGAAGCTGATTCCCCTTTCACTGTTAATTCCACTGCCAGTTCACCCCCTCACACAGGGTGAGAAACAAGACTGGCATTGCTTGTTAATGCCATGCACACATAAAAATTTCATGTCTTCCTAATTCCATCCTCTGCATTTATAAATATTCCTATGAGCTCGAGGTGAAGGCTCTGGACACTCAAAGTCAAAACAGCCAGAGATATTATACACTGCATAAAAGCAGCAGCTGAAGGAATGGTTGATTAATTAATGAAGATGAAGGTTCATTAGCTGTGGTTACCTGAGGTTTCTAGCCAGCTATTTCTTCAGCTAAAATGTCCTGCTTCCCACCCAGCCTCCTCCTCCTCCTCCTCATCTCCAGGATAACTCCACTTTTGCAGCTGCAGCAGTGATCTCATGCTCGTGGTTAATACACCTTGACTCCACTTCAAGTCACAGTCCCTCAGCCCTGTTTCAGCTTTCCATTTTATCCTTTTGGGAGCAAAACCTGAAAATTCTTAGAACAGATTTGAAGAGTAGCTTTTTAAAATAAACTGCCCAGAGCTGTCATCTCAGTATTAGGATCACATTACCAAAATCAGGAAAAAAAATCCTGTTAGACCTTCAGAGAGTTCAAGTTGTTCTGGCATCTAAAGAGGCACATTACAGCAGCTGGAGATGCTCCTGTTAAATCTGAACTATTTATTATTGAATAATTTGTTTATATTTCTTTTTATAATAATAATAAGGACTACGTTATGCCCTTCATTAGGAAAACCAAGGAGGAATTTTTACTTACTGGATTCTACACCATCCTAATATTAATGTGGCATTAAAAATTGCTACAGAAGACATTTATAAATAAACAATTCTATATGTGCATACCTAAATCTCAGAATTACCTCTTACAGAGATAAAGGGGCTGGTCAGGTTAGGTCAAATTCTGCCTAAGTGACCTCTGTATAGGATTGCAAAACATCAAAGAACATGTTTAATATTTGACTTTAATATGTTTGCCACATTTTAGGTCTTTTCTTAGCTCAGCTGGATAACAGATGACCATTTCAACATATTTTACTGCTTTACTATAATCACCTCAGAGATTTTATCTTTTTTTTTTTTAAGGAAAGACAATTTTTTTCTTCTTTAAACAACAGGTTTTTGTCCCATCCTCATTATGGGGGGAGAAAGGGAAATGGGACACACCAAAAAAAGTTGTATTTCTAGATGGAAGTGCACAGCTGGTGGAAGATGTTTGGTCACTTGTTTAGTGGAATTTTTAAAGATAAGAACTGGGCACTCTAAGTAATTTATTCTGTTATTCTCCTTACCTTAAAAATCTCTGCCACATCAAAAAGAATCAGTGGGTTTTTTTACGTAGAACTAATTATTCTGACAAATGATTCCCCTCCTCCAAACTGGAGGACAAATGAATTCTCCATAAGATTTTGAACTCCTGATGACCATCTTATTCCTACTGATCACTACTGTTTAGGATGAGCACAGGGAATTACTAATTTCATGAGGTTTCACGCTGTTTCACATGCTCAATTTACTGAAATTTAAGTATGTGAACAAAAGCAATGTCACTTCAGTGAATTACTCTGCTAAAAGCATCTGAAGTCAAGTGTGGGACAGAGCCTCTAAAAATACATGGTAATTTACTTGAAAAGTTTGAAGCAATCATTCTATAAAACTTTGATAAGCTTTTAGAGTACAAAAGTTTATTCATATGGCCATGAATAAACCATGCACTGTTAAAGCCCCCCACCCTTTTCTGTCAATTAACCATGATTGCTAATAAAAAGTATTACATAAAAATAGCTAGGAAAAAGTACTCGTAAAAAGTTTAAAAAGTTAAGTTACAATTCAAAAAAGCACACGGATTGGAAACACCAATGGCAAGTAAAATACCTTATTTCAAGCATATTGTTGAAGAGAACTGTCCTGTATCACTTCTGCAGCTATTCAGGCCTGGCACAGCATCAGCTTTTACCATATGGCTTTTTCTTCCCTTGCTGAAAGTGAATCTTCCTGTCAAAGAGCAGCTGTTCTAAATTATCACATCAAATTTTAACCTTACAGTAGACAAGCACTGAACCCACAGAGCCATGACGGTGAAATAGTTCACCTCCTTGACCTGGGAAGGATTTGTCATCATTTAGGGCTATCCCTGCCTTAGAACAACACCTACACTAATTGCCAGGGTATCTGATACTTAAAGCTGAAGCCACAAACAAATTCTAGGCGGTGAACTTTGTATTTTCTCTCCCTAAACAGGCTGTGTGAAGTCCAAGTTATTATTTTCCTGGCATGCCATAAAGAATAACACTGAATTTCAAACGCAAGGAGGATGAGACACTACAAATGAACTGAATGTTATTGAGTTTGTCATCCAAGAAACAGCAAATGTTGCTACCTCTCCCACAGTCTGAGTGTTTCAATAAAGTCTGCTATCAATTCCTGGTTATTTAGATGTCTGCCAACAGCGTGTTTTGACAACATCTTGTGCTTCACACTGAGGAGCAGCAGACTCAGAGAAGATTCTCCTCGTCTTGTACTCATCTTTCAAGATGGTCCTTACTCTGAGAGCGTTTTCAGAGCTGTGTGTTATCAAAACTCACAGCTCTTGCTGCAATTGCTCTCTATTTAAAGCCTAGTGCCAGCTGCCAGGGGTAATGCAAACCCCTGTTAGCCTTTATAAGTCCCACTCTGGAACTAATAAGGGATTGTCAAATGGCTCTATAAACTCTACCAGTGGCAGGGAAACCAATGGAAAAAGTTCCCTGAATTCCCACTGACAATGCAGCCTTCGTGCAACTCCAAGACTGAAAAATCACCCAAGGCACGGCAAGCAAAACGTGCTGAGGATGATACTCATTATTTAGTCTTTCATCTTTTGAAAACCTCCAAAGAAGGGAACCCATTCCAGTGAAAAGGTTAAGGAAATGCCAGCAAGATCCCTTAGGATTCTCAGTGACAGACATCCAGAGGATTCCTGCAGGAAAATCCTGCACACAAATTCACTGGTAGTGCTCTCGAATAGGTGAGTGTCAGAGAATTAAGGCAAATATTTCTGTGTGGAGAAGAGCAAGTAAATGTTTCACAAAGTTGTTAAACTGGAGAGAGCCTGGGTTCCAGTGGGGTGTTTGAGGAGTTTTCCTACCAGGGTTTGGAGTGGGGTGGTCATTTTGTTGCTTGAAAAGCAGGTAAAGGAGACGACGAAAAAAGTGCCAACACACCCACAAAGAGGCAGAACAAACACTTACAAAGTGGTAACATATCTAGATTAAACAAACATACAACTGTATTAAGTTGCATTTTGTGAGTCATTAACACTTTTGCAAATATTTCCATTATTTCTGAGTGAACCTTTCTATTTCTCACCTGGTTTTAAAGACAAAAATTCAATTTTAAATTATCTAGTCCTGCCACATATTGACACTGTAATACTGAACAACTTGGAGAGAATGTATTGCTAAGTTTTCTAAGAACACTCAACAGTAATGTTACATTCAAGCTCCTGATCACTGAGTGTTAAAAACTTGATAGTAATATTTATAATCATGTCTTAAAATAGTTCTATCACAATCTCCAAGAAATTTAGTAAAGGGTTTTCCAAGAAAATAAAAAGGGCCAAAAGAACACTTTTCTTATATGTATGAAAGAATATGCATAGTATTGTATCAAAAAATAATCTCTTTCCCAATAATTTCAGAACTTTGGTTTTTTTCCTTCAGGATGTGCGACAAATGTGGTCAAAAAATCATAACTTTGTGCCCAATAAATTTTGCCTTAAGAACTTGGATTTTTATATCTACTGCTTATGATGAACAAATTGGAGAATATTTTCCAAATTTGTAACAGTCAGAAAATGTTACATAAAAAGTTGGCTGGGATCTTTAGGAAGTATTGAATGCAACATAATTCTTCTCCCATAAAAATCATCTGGACATCTTCGTCATAACTTTTGTAAGAGTTAAATAAATTCTAAGCAGGAAGGTAAATCCTTCACTGTTGTGTTCTGTTTATGTACTTACAGAATATAAAGTGGATCAAAACAATGAATATTTTACAAATAAAGTGATTCATAATTTATAACTGCTGTCATTTTAGTTTACCAGCTTGAAAGATTAGGAGTCCTTTTAAAAAACATCTCTCCTGCTTTTTAAAATCAAAACAATACAAACCAAAGGAATAAAAAACACACCTCAGACCTCTGCTTAAAAATTTGAATCCCCAGGTTTTTCAGATTTCATGTAAAAGGAAACTTTTTTGATTGCTCCATTATTATATTGTATGATCTCCATATGATCATTGCCTATATTTTATTAACTATAATTGTTCCTGTGGAGAGTCTAAGAGTTAAGGCCCCACATTTTTGCAGTGTAACACATCCAAGCCACTCAATTAATTCCAAGGGAAACTCTGCAGTTGCAAAAAGCATTTGTGTCTTCTTTCTGTTTTCACTTGCACAAAATTGAGTAGCTCCTCACAGTATCTCTTTCTCTTTACATGTAAAGTCATATTTTTTCCTACTGATCTAGAAAAGTAAAAATCAGATTTACTTATGCAGAGACAAAATGGTTATTTAAAGCATAGAGGAAAAAAAAAAAAGAAGTCTGGAGAAACGCTTTGCTTCCTTGGTTTTAATGATGTTTTACATTATTTTTACCTCAAGTGCAGCAGTCATTCCACTCAAAGAATTAAGCAATGGATGTGATGGTTCAGATTTAGCAGCCACAGATGGCATTCCTTTCATATCTCCAGAAACTCAGAGAGAGAAATATGATTTAGGACATGCTCACTGCACAACTTGAAGCACTGAAAAATTTAGTGTTAGGGGAAATTTTGTGAAGTCATTTTTGCAATAACCAGGCACAGTGGGTGAACTTATCCTTTCCCTCCTTTACCCCTCACTCCCTTTTCTCCCATTCAATCCACCTGATTAATAGCTAAAAGTTAAACACATAAAGAAGAACTGTTGGGTTACAGTTTGGGTTACATTCTTTTTCCTTCTGGCTTTGTTATAGAAAATGTATCAGTCACTCATGATTAAAACTTACAACTTTATTACATAGCATTACATAGGAAATTTACAGTTCAGACTTACTCAATTCCAGCAACTAAAATTTAGAACTATACCTTGAAACAACACCATGCAGAATATGTGATTCTGTGCTTTTTGCGTCATTCTGTTCAGGCCCATCAATTTAATTTTTTAATTTGATAACCAGAGCCAGAAAATTTGGTTTTGGTCTAGAGGGTCACCTGTTGGAAGCCTTCAAAAGAGCATTCAAGCTCACTCATGGTCCCACATGGATAAACAACTGCCCACTGCAGGCTTGCTAATTAAGTATATTGTAATGAAAAATAACCTTTTTCATGTCCAACCAGTCCTCCTCAAGTGCATGAAATAACCAACAGAATATACACATTCAGGATGGAAAAGATTTATTAGTCCAAACCTGCCAGTGCAGGATTTCCTTTATCATCTGGTTACCGCAATTCTTTAAAAAACAACTCCTGAAATGAGGCTTCCATTATTTCCCTGAGGAGCCTTCCAGATCATTACAGAACTACAGATAGTTTTTCTGCCATTTTTCTTACATTTTCCCATTTATTTTGATATCAATACCCCAACTGACCAACCTTCAGAGAGTGAGATCTAGTTCTGCTATAGTGTTCAAAATAAAACTGAGTCAAGCTTTTCCATGTACAGATCTCTCACTGGGCAGGTGATGTGAATGCTCCTTTTTAAAACTCAATCTCTGGGCTCTTCCAAACTCTAAGCCACTGTCTAATCTCCTCCTGCACTTGAAATTTAAATCGTGCATACAAGACACATTGCCTTTTTCATAAAAATCACATTATATGTACAGAGGCAGTCAAAAAGGATGAGGTACAGAGCAATCAGTCTGTCCTTTTAAAAAGAAGGCACTAGTAGAGAGGAAAAGCTCAGAAAAGAGGAATTAGAGATGAGATATTAGACATGAAAGAGATCTTGAAATTTGTTACTATGGAAGCTGAAAAGGGAGCAGTTACTTCCTCACTATACAGGGACATGGGAAACCTTATCTCCATGACTCTGAAATAGAAGGGTTAAACACAGCAAGATGTTATGGTTTCCACACAAGGCAAGATCTGGCATTCATTGCCACAAAAATTGAGACACTAAAAATATAAATGAGTCAGAATATAGACAGATTACCAAGAGACTGGTCACTGACTCCTATTGTACATAGCCTTTCTTGCAAAATGTGTCCTAAATCTTAAAAGTCACCAGTAGATTGGCAGAAGCTTCACCCAGGAAAGCAGCACTTTTATTTAGTTTCTTATACTTTCCCTTAGTTTCCTTAGGAAGATGCCATTAGTCACTTGCAGAGAAAGAATATTAAGACAGATCTAACCTGATCTATTCTGCCTGTTTGATGGGGAACAAATTGAAAAGATGATTTTTTCCTTGTTGACTGAGGAGCAAGATGGAGATTATTAGAAAGTATTAAGCTTAGTATGTAGTTCCAGTCAGTTGGGGGATTTTCCCCCTAATTAAAACACTAATTCTAAGAGAGAAGATGCCAGGAAAATGTAGTTTGGTCAAAGTGACAGGAAAATATAATTTATAAAAGATGTTGTGAGGAAGAAGGCCCGTTCAACCATGAAATATTAAAATAAGATTAAATAGACAGGATCACTGTGATGCTAAAAAAGCTGTAATAACAAACAGCCTATACATACAGTGTATGATAGATACCATTTTAATTAACTAATATATGTATTAATTAAGGTGAAAAATGGGTATGAAAGGGTGGTTTTTCCAAATTGCTTCCCAACACATCTTACTTCACTTCAGACAAACTCTAATCCCTCTGAAACTCCAAGCAGGTGCACAAGCCTTTGCTAGAGGAGGAATTAAATCTTAAGCTGTTAACCTCGAGTTTATAATTTTTGGGAAAACTTTGCTCCACAAACACCCAATAAGGAGGACAAGGATGGTCACAGTGAAATTCTTTTGCTGACTGACAGGTAGAGATGTTGCTGCTATACAGGAAAAAAATCAGTCAACAGGATCCAGAGCAGAACAATATTCCACCCAGAAAGAACCCATTGGCTGAGCTGGCTTTTCACAGTTTACATACAAATGTGTTATAAAAACATGCACCAATAACAAAAAAATGGTCTGAGTTTATGTTGACTTTTCCTGGTTATACAGAGGAAAGAAAGCAGTCAAGGAAATTGGTGAAATTTGTCTTATTTGGGAGGCCATGACTGTGCCTAATTTTCCAAGTACAAAGAAAAGCTGTTCTGAATGGAATTTAAATAGGCTGATCTTAATTGTAATTCTCAGTGATAATCTCCTGCTAGTGCAAATGACATTGTTTATGAAAACAGCATTATGGAAACAAACAAATCAGAAACAGTCTGAACGCAGGATCAAGTAGTGATCTCTTAAGATCTTGAGCTTGAGAAGCTCTTAAATGTTTTCAACTACTGGGGAGACAATAACCTCTGCTACTAATTACTCCTTCAGACTTCAACTGAAACTTATTTTTCCTAAGTTATGCCTTCATTCCAGCTCATGCTTGTAACACCACTTTGGGTTTACATTGCCACAATCCTGATTCCACTGCCCTTTCAATGACAAAAAGACCCAAAAAACCCCAAGCAAATGCAAAAATCCTTAAACACCCTAAAAGATGGAGCAAGCGGAGGAGAGAAGAAAAAGAAAAGGAAAGATGCAGGAGCAGCCCTAATCTTGAGGGCAAAGCTGAACTGATTTTCTGAGTTTCCCAACTCCTGCTGCATCACCAATACCAACAAATACGAGGTTTTGAGCTACTGCTTTTAAAGAGCCACTTCAATCACACACACTGAAAGGATCTGATCAATATGACTTCCAATAAAAGTCAGAAGAACATTCTATGTTAAATCACAATAAACCAAAAGGGCCTGTTGCTATTGTTAACAGCTTCATGATATAAAACCCCCTTGATCAACAGTGAGTGAGGAAGAGAAAAATCAAACCAGAAAAATGTATTCATTCTATGGTCTGATTTTTTCTGCAGAGCTCAGTAGGAGCTGCCTTGCCTGCCTCAAGCATTTGGGAATTTGTTTTTAATAGAAGTTTAATTTCATTTATTTAGCTTTACTTTTGCTCAGTTGTAGTCTCTCTGTGCTCACCTGTGACTGAAACTCTAAACCAACAGCTTCCAACCATTTACAGGAACACAGGCTCTGTAGCAAGCAAGAATATACACAGTGGATAAAAGATCCACTCATGTTTTAGCATTTCTAAGTGCAGCTGTAGGAGGTCCTGGATAAAGCATTTCTGAACAATAAAATATCCTCCCCTGAATTCAGCTCTTAACAGAAGAGCTTACTTTGTTTTTTTATAAATAACAGAAAAGCATCCTCAGATCTGGCTACTCAATTTATTAAAGAGCAAAAGATTATTTAAAATCTACTTAAAAGAAAAATCAAAGCAAGAACACTCTTACCCCTTCCCCCAGATGGTTACCTGACATTTTCTGAGAAAAAGTCATGGCTATGGTTTGTTGGGTTCTCAGTAACTCCCCAGGACTTGTTTGACGTAAGCACTGCTGTGGGACTGATTAAAAAGGAGTAGGTACTGTCCCAGCCAGGTTCAGAATACTTTAAATTTCTGTTCTACACATACACACACCCCACAGTAAACATCTCAGCTATTCTGCTTCCAACCATGGGATTTCCAGACACTACTGTTTAATTTTTACTTATGTATTTAACAGAAGACCCTTTGCTACAGCCAACACCCTTCAAGGCACGCTGTGAAAAGACTGAATCAGCACAAAGCTTCAAACTGTAATTTTATAAAAAGCATAAAAATGTTAGCTGCTGTCATCTTGGTTGATAATAAAATTAGTAAATACAACATGCATTTCTCTAAGATTTGAAAGACCATTTCTGTAAAAAATCCAAATCCCCAGTGTACTCTTGTTCTTGGGAGCATTCACATAACCACAGTTTGCAGAAATCAAAAGTTTTGAGAAAATTGAGTTAAAATACATGAGTAGTTATGAATAAACTTCAACTATTAATCTTTCAAATGTATCTGCATTTAGTAATTTTGCTACAGGAACAATACCACGTGTTTTTTACCAACCAATCCCAATTCATCAACACAGCTCAGTGGCAAAAGTCATATATCGAGACACAATGTTTAGAAGACAAAAAGACACCAAAAAAAATCACTTTTTTGACACAAATATTAAAGACAACCACTGTAAACTGGAAGAAGGTCCAAGGGTGGTAAGAGAGGCTAGATTTGCTGCAAAACATCTTACTAAAAATGAGCTGTTGACTCTTATGAAATATTTTTTGCAAATTATGTTATTAACACAGCTTGAACAAACCCCATTTGCACAGCAAGTTTACCACCTAACTGATTGATATTTCTGCAGAGATCCAGAACCTGGAGAAAAGGAGCACAACCCAACACAGGGAGCAGGGGAAGCCCCAGCTCAGAGCAGAGCTCCGGGCACGCAGGGCATCGTTACCTTGGCACGCAAAGCCTCTCTCCTCGTAGCCAGGGTTGCACAAGCACTTCCCGATGGGCACCAGCCACTCCCCCTCTGTGCTGCAGTACATCTTGGGGGGCTCCTCCTCCTTGGAGTGGTTGACACAGGAGCCCCTCACCTCCACCAGCGACTGGGAGTCCATGGGCACCGTGTCTGGGAACATGGCCAGGTTCTTGACGGTGAAAGGGCACTTCTTGAAGTACACCCGCACCGACACTAAGGCAACGCAGGCGCCCACGTCTTGGAAAGCCAGGTAGAAGCCCTTCCTGCTGATGGGCCCCACCTCACGGATTTCCGTGTTCAGCTTGAGGATTCGGTCACCGAGGTCCATCTGGGTGAAGCTCTCGTCGGCCGCGATGGTGTCAATCTTTGTAAACTGGTGCTCCTTGAACTTGACCGAGTGGTCGTCGTCAGACTCCATGTAGTAGAGGTTGAAGGTCTCTTTGCAGGTGCCCAGCACCAGGGGGATGCTGTTGCAGTCCCTCAGGGTGAACTTGAGCTCCACGTAGATCTTCTGAGCCGAGTTGCGCGGGATCCAGTTCGTCCGCAGCCAGTTGTTCTGGCTGTGATCCATGACATTGCACACTTGGTAAGTTCTGATCGGAGTGTAATGCTCGTCAACACCACTGATCTCTTCCCACTGGATTAAAAGAATAAAAAAAATAAGAAAAAAATGTTTTAAGATTCATTACTATACCAAGAAAAATAAGGTTTAGACCAAAAGCTGTGAAAAAGCAAAAATAACTTTGCTTGGGCATCACTATCAAATAAACAATAAGGTCTGGTTGAACCTCCTCTTACTTTTTTCTTAATAAAAACTAAAAACATCTTAAATGATCACAGAATTTCTCATTAATAAGTCAGTTCTTACCAATTTACTTCAAGGTGGATGAAAGAGATGCTACAGCTGTTTTGCATAACTAAAACCCTGCAATTTCCTAAACAATTAGCAGTGCTGTCCTTTCATCCACAATTCCATGCCTTTACAACAACTACACTCACCTCAAATGGAAGAGATCCTCAAGCACAACACACATTTGCAGTGTCAGAACCAGATTTCTAAGATTAAACAAAGGCCAACGGCTCCAACTGAAATCCCATACAGTTGCAATAAAATGTTACATTTTTACATTTATTCAAAGCATGACAATTGATTTCCTTGGGATATAAATAGTCCAGACAAACAATAACTTCAGAAACTGGGTTGAGCTGGACTATGAATTACTACCAATTTACCATATCTTGATTAGTTGGTTCTTCTATGGACTACATAGGCTGTGACACTGGAATGGTTTTTGAAGAACACAAGGTCATGATTTGTTTTTACAGCAGTCATCAGCTGATAAACTCTCTTGACCCAAAACATGAAAGAAGGGGCTTCCTACTTGAGAATTACTCACATACCAGTCCTACCTGATTTCCAAAGTCACACTCACCAAAGAGGACTATTTACCCAATCATAGGAAAAAATAAGAAAAAAACCCACAACAAAAACTGGAGAATCAAATATGTTGTCAGAAGTCACTGCCAGTCCTGAGGAAGGGAGACAAAGAATAATTTCTACCAGAAAAACCTCTTCCCTCAAAAATCAAGTTATATCCATTTCCTATTTAAGATCTCAGTCTAATAATTACTTGTTTTACATAAGCACCTTTTGCTACAGGACTTTAGTGTAATGCAGACAGGACAGGAAAGAACTATTCCCACTATAGAGACAAAAATCGTGGTGCGGAAGTGCTTACAGTTTCTTGGGTTTCCAATGCATGTATATCACACACATATACAAAGAAAGGAAAAAAACCCACGGACATATCAGAGTAGCATCTGAGAATTCTCAGTCTCAACCCACTAATTCAAGGAAGTTTTGATCTTGACTAAGAGCTGGTCTGCACAATGAAATTGTCCACACAGCACTGAAGATGTGATTTTAAACCACGTTATTAACCCAGCAGATAAAAGCAGTGTAAATACTCTTCCCTTTAATTGAAACCAAGTTTACTGCAGTTCACTTTACAGACCTGACTATACACAAGTTTTATCTCTTCCTGACTAGTTCAACAGAGTTTAAAACACAATCTTGGATGTGTCTACAGCAGCTGATATGCTGCAGCATGCCATAACAGAATCTATTTCTAAAAGAGCCGGCAGTGCAGGGACTTTTTGAGTCAAAATTACCACACTGGAGCCCATGGCCACTTGAGAGCTTGGCACCAGCCACACAAGGATGAGCTGCTGCCTGCAGAAGAGGCAGCTGGACCCTGGCTCCCAGCCTCTGCCAGCTTCCCAAAACTGAGTGAAGGACCCTCCTCTGACAGATGTCCTTGCACAAGCACAGGCCCTGAGCCAATGATCCAACCCTGCCTCAAAGAGCCATAATTGCCTCCAGTGAAGCTGGATGCATTGATTTATCTGCAGCTCTTACCTGGACAAATAAATACTGAGTAACAACACCTGGATGAAACTAGATAGGATTATATAATGAAAGCAAATTTTACAGACGTGTTAAGCAGCTCGTGCTGATTCAGAAGTCATTCAGTGGTTATCATTTCCATATAATTTCTAATCAGTTCTATTTTAAATGTCCAGTGGGAGATAGAGACAAAAACAGAACTGGCACAGTTTAAAACATCTCCACAGCAAGATGTTAGTTTTCTGAACAAGTCTCATGATATTTTTTTTTCTCCAGAAGTTTCTTATCCAACAAATTTTGAATTCAGCTATAGGACTTGCATAACAAAGGCAGCACCACTACTATGTTCTTCATCCAGAAGTTTCAATTAATAACTTCATGCAATTATAATTTCAGTAATTTTCAATGAAGATCAAATTGCCTGGAAGTCTGTGTTAATCCACTTACATAAACAACAAAATTTTAGATCTATCATTTAATGCTAAAGCATTGCTGAAGGGAAAGGCCACTCCCTCAGTGCTAATTTGACTAAAATACTTTAACAGTTGTGAAGCTGTGGATACTGTAGCTATTTCATTAGAAAAAGATGAAATAACTCACCAAAACTACAGGAAGAGCACTCAAATCACAACATGTACCAAATTCAAGTACATTTGGGAATTCAATAATTATCATGATCAAAGTAAAAAGCAAGCAGTACATTTGCATTGCTCATACATTGCAACTCTTCCCAGTAAGCCTCTGGATTGCCATTTCAAAAGGATCTTAATGGTAAACAGATAATCAAGAACATTGAGCTTTTTCCATTAAGTAAGGTTTCTCAAACCTTGTATTCATACTTGTTTTAATTTTAATTTTCGTACTTGCAATTCATGTGTTCAGCTTGCTCTGCAAAGTTACAGTCATTACAAAATTTCTTTTAAAAAATTTTAAAGATAATAAATAGAGAGAAATTCTTATTCCAGGGATGGAATTAAGCAGGGAAAATAATAAAACAGATGGACAGGGGAGACAAAATACAACAAAAGACTTGTGGGTCGGGATAAGTAGAGGGACAGACCACTCACCTGTTACTGCCATGGACAAAACAGACCCAACCTGGGGACACTGGCCTAATTTATTATCAATCAAATGAGATCAAGGTAGTGACAAATATAAACTAAATCTCAAGCAGCTCTGGTCTGTGGAGCATTACACTTCAGGTGTCCCAGCTGGAATTTCTTTCTTTCAATACTGTACAAAACGAATGGATATTTATCAGTCTAACCTATTGTTAGAGAGGAAATTAATAGGCAAGTCCTAAATTCTAGAATGATGAAATGACAGGACTATCTTCCTCCAAGTCCAATAGGAATGATAAATTCAATATGTTTTAGAAAGATATTTATAAAAAATTGTCAGGGACTCTATGACAGAATGATGTGAGGCACAATTTCTGAATTCATATTATTACACAGTATTTATGTCATATCCCCCTGATGCCTTTCAATACTTTTGAAGCATTTCCAGAAGTGCCATAGCACCACTCCCTTCCCAGCATGTAATTTGGCTTTTGGAAAATGTTCTTTTGTTTGCTTTTCACTTTTTAAAATCTTCTTTGGATACTGTTAATGGCAGAAAACAAGAGATGCTTTCAGTGGTGTAGAAAAATCTCCATATCCCCCGTGAGAGGGTCTAGCTCATGTCTCTGAGTGACAAAGTTGGGCCAAAAAGGATTTTCTTCTCCAAGATCTGGCACTGTGCTGGACTTACAGCTTTGGTTTATTTCTTGCAATTTCTTTACAAAAGGAAATGCAATTTCTTTACAAAAGGAAATGTACAGAAGAATGTAGGACGTTTCTAGGATGTCATGAGCAGTCTCAATGAAAAGTTCCCTCTCAATGTGGGAATCTAGGACATGAGCGATCTCAATTCTTTCATCCTGCCTGTGACATCACTTTTTGTGTCTTTTTCTCCATCATAATAAAAAAAAAAATCTGAATTACAATAAGAAACAGAGGGATATTTTTTGATTTACAATACAACCTATAGGCAATTGTGTGATTGCAAACAAACCCCATTTTTCTGTCAGCATCACATTGCTATAAAACTCTTAAACTACAAAGTATAAAACTCCAACTTGAGATAATAATAAAATAATTCAAGTCTAAATAAAAAAAAGAACCTCCCCACATGCTGTTTAAAAGTTTAACAAAACAGCAGCAAGAGCTCTTAAAGGTTGCTATTAACAAAAACCCTGTAATGACCATATTATAGGAGAATGCATTCCAGGGCAGCTCATCAGTATGGAAACTTTCCTCATAACATCACCAAAGATGCTGATTCAAGGCCCATAAATACCAACCAGCTGAGATCAGAGGACAGAGAATGATCTGATTTGGGATTTTAAGAAACTTTAAAAGTACTGTGGAATTTTTTTTTCTACATTTGACATTCAAAAATCAATGAAATTACCTCAGGCCACTGGCTCTAGCCAGAGGTTTTTAGTTTTTTCTAAGTTGTAAATGAAAGAATAAATTGCATTGCAAGAGTTTTCTGATTAAGTTATACATACAGTGAAATTATAGTTTCTTTCACATAAACCTTCATAAGAGACAGACTCTGGTACACTCATAGCTTCAACCTAAAATTTGGGTTTCTTCATAGCTAAACAAAAGAGTTTCAGAATGACTACCAAGACAAAATATCTTAATATCTTGTCTGTTGAGTGCTCAGGTGAGATGAGAAACTCATTTAGAGTATCCAGATACTAAACTTCCCCAAGAAAAACTGAGGTCCAGCATTTTACCATACAACTAGCCCCAAATTTATCCCAAATTATCCAAATTATCAGATCTGTGTTCCATGTAGTTATGCTTCTGAGCTTTTAAAGAACTGTGAAATAAAATAAAATAAATATTATAACAAATAACTGTCTTACAGAAGTTAAGCACACATAAACAATATTGAGAAAGCAAGAGTGCATACCTTATCATGGGAATACTCAACTAATAATCAAACCAAATTGCAGAAAGATGAGGAAAGCTATCTTTTCTCCCCCATCTCTAATTGGCAGACAGATGAGTACTTCATCATCAAATTTGTAAGGACAGCTGATTCTCACCCTTCAGCAAGCAAAAGCCTCTTAATCACAGTGAGGTAAAAAGGTCACCACAAGGAGGAAAACATCTCACTTCCTAAGAGACATCTGAATCCAGCATTCAGACACTCCTCCAGAGCTTGGACAAGAAAAGCATTTACAGCTTCTTTTTTTTTTCCTAAGCTATGTATCTCCTGGAGAAGCAGGTTTTAATCTTATTTATCTCACAAGTTAAGCAGATTTTCTGGCAAGTTCTCAACAGTCCCCATGGCTGTAATCTGTCCTGAACAATAATTCTTATAAAAGCACCTTTCTCCACAAGCATTGAATAAACTAGGTAAGATTTAGCCTCTGAGTGTAGCTGTTTCAGAGATGGAAATTTATCCAAGATAGATCTCACACAAAGCTGTGGATGTGGCAATCTGGTGAAAAAAAATGTGTCTTCAAGTAATTATTTCACCCAGTGTTAGACATGACATTTAGCTCATAACAATCAGCTCCTGTAAATGTTCAGTAATAACAAAAATAAGAAGTATCAGGTTGTCCAGCACCATCCTCTGCTTCACTTAAAGCACTGCCTAGCACCAAAAATTGGATGTAGCCACCCACAGAGGCAGTGATTACAAAGAAATAATCAGGGGACAGTCAATCACAAGTGGGAAGAATCCACTTCTCCAAACTGCTTGCTGGCTACCTAAACAGGAAGATATCCCTCACCCACATTTATGCCTCAGTTTTCTAACAAATAGATTAGGAACAAATTAATAGTGGGGCGATATTTTGGTTACTATTTTAGCTATTTCTTGTACATAACAATGATGCCTGTATTAAAAAAAAAAAAAATCAAAAAATGAGCAAATGCTTTCAGAAGCATCAGCAAGCAGGATTTTTTAAAAATGAAACCATTACTTAAATGGGAAAACAGCACCACAACAGAGAAAGTGAAAAACATCTGTGGCACAAGAGCACTTAAAAATTCACATTTGAAAAGCCCCTGCAGTTTGTTGTTTTGGAAAAACACAGCAAAACACATAAAGAAAAAAAATATTTACATCAAAATGCACAAAACAGGTGCATAATATAGCATTTCCCTGCTAGCCAGTCTTTCAAAACAATGTATTTTTACACAATGGCATTTGCTAGAGAAATCCCAAACCACCCCATGTTCTCCTATTGTCATTAACACAACACTCAATGGAAGTGAAATTCAGTAGTGTTGTGCTGAATGTAACTGTAAAAAGCACCAGCTGGCTGTATTAGAAATGGCAACCTTCCAGGTCTCAAATGTCTTATTTATATACAATGGAATCCTTCCAGCTGTTTAATATTTAGGGCTAATAAATATAATTGGCAGTACTACTGCACAAGGGCAAGGAACACAAATACATATAAAACTACTTCCCAACAGAAAATCTCATTTGTTCTCAGATGATTAAACCAAAGAGGGATACAGAGTTCTGAGCAAATTTTACATAGCATACTTTTTTTTCCCCCCTTAATCCAAACAATATTTTCTTGTTTTCTATGTGCAAAACTGAACAGAAAAAAAAAA
>VXBC01009454.1:41306-87922 GCA_013399945.1 Ploceus nigricollis
AAAAAAAAAAAAATCAAACCAGGCATCCTTACTCCAGCTGCTCCTGGAGCAACGTGTCCTTCAACCAGTGCCTTGCACAGGCCATGAATAAAGATAAATTGGCAAGGCAGAAACAGCAATGTTGGATCCAGAAAAGAGTCACACCACCCCAGCCAGTCCAGAGGTGAAACTTATTCCCAGTTTTGTGCAGGACAATTTTACCCCTTCTTGCAGGAGCAGATTAACCCTGTGCTGAGCAGGAGGTGAGCACAATGCAGCTGAGAATGGAAATGTAAGAGTTGTATGCTGTAAATGTTTGTGTCCCTATTTCCAGCTTTGCAGCATTGCCATTGCCATTTGATGATGGCACAGCAATTACAGTGTGGTGTCACCCCAAAGTGACACTGCAGCAGGTTCCTGCTGAGTGGAGCAGTCTCCCTCCAGCCCCAGAGGATCTCCAATTCCAAGGAGCTGGGCTTTTGCACAGCCACCTTCACGGAAAAACTGAGGAAAGGAGTTTTCTCTGAGGAAAAGCTCTACGAACTCTGGCCTCCAGCACAATAAAACCTTTAAGATCTCAACACTGGGTGTAATCCTCCACATAAAGGCAAGAACTGTGACTCTGCCCCTTCTGAAAGACCTTGATTCCACAGAAATCTTCAACTCCCTGGCACAACCCAGATGGGGAGCTAATCTAGAAATGGAAACCTTTAATTTGGGTGAGTGACACATAGCTAATGCTTCATAGCTCCATGTGAGGCAACAATTTAATTTGAAAACTCAAACAACTTCCATGACAGCTGGAGCCCACAATCAATCCCATAAAAGGCTGCTCAGAGTAATTACCATAATTTAAAGGTATTTGGGTTGTTTTGGTTTTAACTTTGTTCATATGGCAATGTTCTCTTTTTATATCCTTTATAAAGGATATATTATCCTTATCCTTTATATATGTTCTCTTTATCTTTATTTATATCTTTTTAGCTGGGCAGTTACACACGCACGTATCTCCATGTTTTCTTTAGAATCTTTTCTTAATAACAACTTGAAGAGGCTTCCTATTCATTCATCAGTTCATTCTTTCATTGAAAACTGCATTCTTCAGTAAAGGTATTTAAATTGTACTATGATATTCTTCTAAGTTGTCAGCAAAATACATTTTTCCTTCTAAGGTTGCCTCTCTATTCCTGCAGAAGGCAACACACCTTAAAGAAAACAGCACCTGAAATCCTGTCTCAGCCATCATACCTCCCCTTTAATGAGGACAAGCCAAAAATAGTTATGAATATACCTGAAAAGCATGATATTCATATTGTTTCCTCCAATCCCTTGCTTGGGAAGTACTGCAAAAAAAGGCAATAAATAAAAATAGCATACGTACTACTTTTTAAATATAGCTATCATATAGGGTCTTGAAAATTAAACACATGCTAAAATCAGACAAGAGTCATTATACTTAAAAGGCTAAGTTAAAAATACCTCCAAAAAGGTAATTATTCTTTTGTCAACTGCTGAATCAGAAGAGAGATGGTAATTATTATATTTTTACTGTAACTCAATGGAAATTAATTTCTCACCATATGATTAGGAAAAGTTAGTTCTGTGCACATATTTCCAGTTATTCTAATTGAAAAATATGTTTAATACAGGAACTCATATTTCATTGACATTTCATACTTTCTAAAGATAAATTTGTTTCAGTTGAACAAGAAGAAAGTAATTAGACTGGGAATTCTGGAGATAGTCCAGGTATCTTCTAAACCTCTGGCTGAGACACTCTTGATTTCTCAAGGCTTTAAAACATTATTAACAATTACTTTTCCTGTATCAGGCTAGGGACAAAAGAAGAACTCATGCCTAATTTAATATGAGATAAATAAACAGATGTAACTCAACCAGGATTTTAACCAAAGATTCTTAAAAAGCAATGGCATTAGCTGATTTTTACAGTTCTATAGCGTAGCAGTAAATTGGAAATATGTTGTTTTTTAAAAATTCTGTTTGTTACTTGATAAATTGTACACACTGGGAACTACAAAAAAGCATGCCACAAAAATATGTAGTTTTACCTGTAGAAACAAACAAACAAACAAACAAACAAAACCAAAAATCAACCAACCATAAAAAAACCCCAAAGAGTTAATCATACTTTCAGAGCTTTCAGGTTCATTCAATTCCAGTTTTGGGCAAACAGAAGCTCATTAGATAAAACAGCTGACAAACACACAAACAAACGTTTGGGGGAAAAAAAATCTGGTAACAGGACACTGAAAGCCCAAGGAAAAGCCAAATATCTCTTGGAATAGGATACATACAATACTAAAAGATATTTTCATATTTTAAAAAAGGCTCACAAAGAACCTCAAATTCAAATCTCATTAAATAGGTATATTTGTGTACTTGCTCTGTGGGAGGCTGAGAGACATTAATAGGAACAGAAACTCTTGACCTATAATCCTACTCACCAAATTCCTCCATTAGGCCTTGCATGTAAATACGAGGCCTAAATTTAATTTTCTTGCTTACTGTGGTACAGTGGAGCACAAAGTGCCTCCAGAAATCCACTACACCAATTATTATCAGCGGCACCAACACCTTACTGCAGAGATTAAACATGGTTCAGAGAATTACCCTAAAGATAAAGCGTGTTCATTAGCTGTAATGCCAAAAATACTTGCATATATTACTTTTATTTCCTCAAGCTTCATTTCTTTGTCATAACGTTGGATATGAACCCACTCAATAGTACGCTACTGCAAGTTTGGTATTCAAACATTCAAAATTGCCTCACTTCTAGGTCCTGTGGTTAGAAAAGAAAGTTAAGCTTGCACTGCTCTCAGTAAGACACTGATTACATGCACATGAAAAGCTCAAAATGAAAACAACTGCACAGGAGAGAGGTTTGTTATTTTTTAACACAAAACACACTAAATATAAATGGAAGCCTGCTGGGAATGTGCATCAATAAATGTGTGTTTGACTCGGCTCTCTGCATTTGGGACTGCAGAGAGGAAAAAAAAAAAATCGGACAAGGATTTCAGTGTTTTATTTATTTTGCTGGATTGTGCTCCAGAGGTGAAAGTTTACACAGAACCAGAATACAATGAGCCCCTGTATTTGCCATCCAGGTAGCCTTGCAGAAGTAACCACATGGTCTTCCAGGATGTCCTGACAATGACCTCCACAGGAATGGGTGAATCAGAACTCAAAGAAGGACAGACAAACCAACCTTCCCCCTATCTCTGGTCTTTTCCTGCCCCAAGGCCAGGGACTGTGTCAAATTATTTATGTTTCTGATAAAGACTCAATTTCAAGGCTCTGAGATAAGGCCATCACAGCCTTTCTGGGTGAGTTAAGTCTTTGAAGTCCCATAAACCAGAGATAAAAATTACATTTTAATATACTTGTTTAGACAAGCTACCACGTGTATGCAACACTCTTTCAGATCTTCAGCTTCAGTCCCTTGCTTCCCAGGGCCCAACAGAACACGTTGTGACAGTGAAATTCAAGGCCCACAAAGAACCTGAGCTGTCAGGAATCCTTTCCATTGCTGGCATCAAAATTCCCCCCTAGAAGATGGATGGGACCTAGTGAGAAACCCAGGACATGAAAACACTTGGAACGTGCTTCAAGCCACAGGAAACAGGAAAAATTGAGTATCACTGCTGATTTATAACCCAAGAAATACAGGCAGTAACACAGATTTACTGATAGGCAATGAAGTCCAGAAGTGCATTTCAGAGTTGTTTCATATTCACATGTCCCAGAGCCAACATCCCAACTGGGAATGTGGGAATGTTTTGGGAAATGAGAACTCCAGCTTGAACTGAACCCACATGCCACTTACAGCAGCAGAAAAAGAGATGCAGAACATAGGAAGCTGATAACCATAACAAGAGAACTTCTATTTTTGAAGTGATAGTGAATGAAATTATTGCTGATGAACCTCAGTGGTGCTGCATCCAAAAGCAAAGGAGTCAGGCAAACAAAAAAAAACATTAAATGAACATTTTCGTTGACTACACCAAGCCTCATATTCTATACACCAAAATTTCAAGTGTAAAGACTGACATTTTTGTCATGAAAACAGCAATTTGTGCCCCAAACATACCAAAAATGCCAATTTGTCTATTCATTTCAATTGTCAGGAAAAACAAAAAAATACAACCAAACTAAGAAACCCACAACATACCTTTAAACTCACAGCAGTATTTTATGCAAGCGATGTCAAATACACAATTTTTTGCCAAGGAGTTTTATAATTTATGCATTAAACATTCTGGAATATTCCAATCTGCTAATTTTAGATGCAATATTATTTCCTGCTAAATGAGAAACTGTGTCTACTGTAATTACACTGCACCTATTTCACTCCATAAATAAGAACACTTCCAACAGAAAAATCATTTTGTTGCCATTATTGATAAGACAGCAATTATTTAGTTAAATTGAATACAAAAAGTCAGTGAAAAACCTGAAAAATTATGTTTCACATGCCTAAATATAATTTAAACACATTTATCATTTTATTCACTATACACAGAGATTTTGGAAAGAAAATAATAAAATACTATTTATATGCCTACTGATATGACAGTTTTAGAAGAAATTGCTTAGATTTAGAACTTCTGCTAAACGTAATTATGTGGGCAGAGAGTCCAAGAAGTTAAAAATAGAACTCTTTTTTAAAAATAATAAGGCATAACTTTTTATTATAAAGGCCATACTCTATATACCACATACACTTATTTTGTATTGTAATTTCTGTCTTTAATTAAAGCATTTTTGACCTCTATAAAAAATGATAAATTGTTTGTATTGCTCTGTCTGGGACATTTTGGATACAGGCTTATATTTCTCAAGATGGTCTAATACAATGTTCTAAAGCATATATTAAAATTCACTGCCTTTAAGAAATAACCACTGTCTGGGTAAGGCAAAGTAAAACAGCACAAACAAAATACCTGGCTAAAATGCTCCCTCTTTCTGATGTCTTTTTTCTTGTGAAGAGTACAGAAATGTGCATCTGACCTCTAAGCACCACATGGAAAACTGAACTTGCACAGTTAAGGGAAGTCATGGCCCTACACAGCTTAACTGCTGACTCTGCTCTGTCCTACTCCTGCCTTCTCTTTCAAGTGCCCATTCTGGGAGCTGATACGAGGAAAAATCTGTGTGTCAACCTGGCAAAAACACACCAAAAACACAGCAAAGGGAAACAAACAAACCAAACAAACAGCCTTAAGGAAGACACAGGAGTGGCTGCCATGATCAGCAATCACAAAGTGTTAATGCCAGTTCCTAGGCTGGGACAGGAAGAGAGGGATGGGGAGCTGGGAAATCCTGAGGAATCACAGCCTCCATCCTGTGAAGATAATCGAAAAAGTAATCCTGGGAATCACTTCCAAGCACACAAAGGACAAGGAAACCATCAGGAAGACTCAGCACAGTTTCACCACTTTCTCCCGTAACAAGCTGCCAGAGAATCTGATAAAACACAGTCAAGCTGAGCAGACAGGGAGGTGACCTGAAACTGAATAGCCAAGTTCAGGAGGCTGTGATCACAAAGTCTGACTGGAGGCACCCTAAGAGTCCAATCCTCTTCAACATCTTCATCAGTGGTCTGGGTGATGGGGCTGAGAGCACCCTGAGCAGTTTGCTGGTGACACAAAAGTGGGAAGAGTGGCCAAAATGCCAGAGGGTCGTGCTGCTACTCAGGGGGACCTTGACAGGCTGGAGAAATGGGCTCAGAGGAACTGCAAGAGGTTCAGCAAGGGAAGTGCCAAGTCCTGACGTGTGGGAGGAACAACATATCCAGAACTTTTCCTTGGCAAAACTGGATTCCTGTGCCACATCATTAGCTCACCATGACCCAAACAAAAAATGATCACTTTGGTAAAGAGACACCTAGAGCCACATAATTGCTTTCTAGGCTGCTTCCCTTCTGTCCTGGGGTGACTTTATCATGCTGAGTTGTGTCCCCATTCATCTGTTTAGCCCAGAAATAAGTTTTGCACCGTTACGTCTGGTTCTGAGAGCGAAGAGGGGGGAAGAAGAAGGGCAGAGTTTGTTTTCAGAAACTGCATCAGAAACTCCTCCACATCCCTGTGTTGTCTGCAGCATGGACAGACAGCAGGACAGAGCTCTCCTTTGCTTTTAGTTAGTTTTAGCTAGCTGAGGCAGAGAAGCTCCCCAGACTGTGGCTTTTCTTTTCCTTGGAACTGTTCAAACCTCTCTGGACTGACCACCCAGAAGAGCACTGGCAGCTCACACCTGTGGCCCACCAGGGCCCAGGACGTGGCATTTCCAGCACAGGAGGGACTGATAAGAGACTGAGCAAGCCGAGCTACACCCCACAAAAAGGACTTTCTGAATTTGCCATCTCTTCAGAACAGCGAGGTGTTTTATTGTTTGATATTATTCGTTTTTTATGCTTGTGAATACTGTGCTTGTTAAAGAAACAGTTTTTTCCACTTTTCTCCAAGGAAATCTTTTCCTGAACCAGTTGGGGGAGCGGCTGCTTGAATCTGCTTTCTAGAGGAACCCCTTTAGAGGTTTTCTCCCAAATTTGCCCTAAACCAGGACACCCTCCCAGGATGGTATCACTCAATACACTGCAGCAAGGATCCAGCACTGCTGCTTTCCTGCATAATTCACAGCCACCTCATGGTGATTCTCAGGAGAGCACCCTGAGTGTGGCACAAACCATTTGAGCGTGCAGGTGAAATTGTCCATCTCAGCAGCAGCAAAGCACAGCAAGCGCAGCACAAACATCAGTGAAACAGCCCAGCCCTGCAGGTGATTTCAGGTTAAATCAGTAACTCAGCAGCTGTGCATGCACATGGGTCACAGAGTTGCTTCTTTAAATGATGATGAGAGGAGTCCCATTGCAGCCAAGCATGAGGAAGCAGAGTGTGCCCTGAATACCTCTGCAAGGCCTTTTGTTCCTACATAAAAGCACTTTTCCAGACACCTTCTGTGATTCCTCAGACCCAATGCACATTTTCTGTCCCTGAAGCCTGTATCCTAAGGGCCCTGTCTCCTCCATCAGCAGGAACATCATCTCTGTCAACTATTTCCAGGCTATATTTAGCAGCCACTTATTTAAATAATGTTAATTCAATCATTACAGCAGTTCTGGGGTGACTGCACATGTGTGATCCACGGAGGGAATCAAACAAACCTATGTCACAGAAACAACCTAAAATCCATGCAAGTGTTTCTGGTTTATGATCACAAAATACAGCACTAACTTAAAATTGAAGGTTTAGCTGGAAATAAAATTATTTAGGATGCACTAAATTACAAATAAACTGAGATTTGCACAATAAAGGCAGATTAGCTGTGGAAAAAGAGATCTCAGAAATATCTACCCTACAAAGTAGGTCACCTGAAGAAAAAAAAAAAAAGTTCAATGTTCCTGAAAGTGAGGTAATGGCACTTTTTTTTGTAGCAGACAAGCTCACGAAAGTATTTTTACTGCTACCTTTATTACTTGAAAAGTGGTAGTACTGAGAAGGACCAATTCCATTGCAAAAGGCATTATAGGAATATGTAAGAATGACTCATCTCTGCCCATAAGTTTTGTTTGAATGGTAGATGCTATTTTATAGCACAGATTTGAGAGAGAGGGCCCCATGCCTCTCCACACTGAATTATCACAGCAGAAAGAACAGAACATTTCTCAAAACAGAAGTTCATGTTTCATCAGACTAAACAGTATCTGTAATGTCCTGGTTTAAAATAACTACAAATCAGAAAATTCAAGTGGACTTTTCTGCAACACTTGAATACTTGAAAATGTCTGAGCACACAAATGGAATGAGTCATCCTTTAATGACATTATTTTCTGAAAATAGAGACCTTAGCTAAGAAAAGGGCAATCAAAACTATACAGAAATTCCAGCCTTTGACTGCAGTAGTGGAGAAAAGTTGAAACAAAGTGTCATAAGACCATTTAGTGGAAAGCATTGTTGGCTTTCATTGGCTAAGAAACAAAAAACCAAGGAAGTCTGTTAGGAAAAAAATTAATTTGGTTGTCTTATACCCGGAAAGGAAAATATTAAATATGGCACAGTGTTAAACATCTATACAAAAACCCCTGAGATCCAGGAAGCTATACCAGTTTAAATTACCCTGTGCAATTTTTTTGTTTCACTTAACTAGAAAGTTTCAAACAATCCAAAATCTTACTCTTTTCCTGCAGGAATAAATTATTCAGCAGTCATTTAAAAAAAATTTTTAAATGTATTGATCTTCCTGAAAGTTGGTACCTGCTGAGCACAACACATTGCTACATAATGCAGGAAATAGGCAAAGAAATATTCCTTATGCTAATTTTGTGACAGCCCACTCTCACTTTCCCATTTATTTTCCAATGAGGAAGAAGTGGTTTCCTTAAAAGTAACTTCTTGTGGTATGCTGTTGGGTTTATCTTTGCTTTTTCTCTGCTTGGTTGCCCTTTTTTTTACGGGGAGGAGTGTGGGACAAGCACAACCCAGCAGCTCTCAGGTGATAGGAACCATTTGCCTGCTCCCTTGGACAGCAAAGCCCCTTGAAGTCCACTCTGCACAAACAGACTCCTAACAGCCCTGCAATTATCAGTAATTTCAATCAAGTGACCAAAGGAAAGGTTGACTTGGAGAAAAAGAAAGCATGGTAACCAATTAATGTGTCAAAGAAGCACTCTCTGTTCTGTTAATGAAGCTTTAGGAAGGACTCATGAGTGATTTTTGTTGTCCAGGCTTGAGGACCAGCACTGAGTTAGATTAAATAATTCCATTTTATTTCCCTGGGTGTCAACTGCACCTGAATACCTCTGCCAGTGTCCCCTCCTGCCCAGCAGGAAACTTTGCCATGGAAACTCAAAACAGCTGAGGATGGGTAACTCCAGAAGGAGCTCCTGGCACAGCACTGAACAAGAGGGGGACAGGATGAATGTCCAGGTTTTTCTGCTTAAGGTCATATAAAAAAAACCCATTAAAAAATACAAAAAAACAACTCAGCCCAAAAGCCCCCTCAAAAAACAAAGAAAAAAAAAAACCAAAAAAACCCAAAAAACCTCAAAAACAAAACAAACAAACAAAAAAACTAAAACCAAACTAATAAAAAAAAATCCAACCCAGAAAACAAAAAAGCTAAACCAATCCAAAATCTATTACCTAACCCGCCCCACACACCCCAGACTCTGTGCAAATGTTGGAATGCACAAGAAGATAACCTTTGAGGCAGCTATTATCATGTTCAGTCCATAGACTGACTGTGACAGATTCAGATACTAACAATAAATAAGTTTATCCGCTTCAAAGAACGTGTTCTTCTCCTCAAAAAAGCCTACTGCACTCTGCTTCCATCTGGGAAAAACCAGTACATTGTTCAGTCTTGTTGCCTCAGAGAAATTATCATTTTGAGTTTGCTTTTCATGGGAAAGGAGTACACTGAAAAAAAAAAAAAAGGCAAACAAAAAAAAAAAAAAAAAANAAAAAAAAAAAAAAAGCAGTAACTCCAAACCACATGAAAATCTACCAAGTATTTTCCCATTGCTAAGAAAAACCCATGTGAAATACTGTTCAAAAAAAATACCAAAAAACCCCAAATAAACATTCTTCCTCTTCTTATGCAGCAAAAGAGCACTCACTTCTTTTCCACATCAAATATATTGAAGTGATTTGTGAAGAGTAATTTTATAGGTAAAGAGTAAATTATTCTTGTTCCTATGACGACCTAAAAATCCAGTTAGTTTTAGGACCACTGAAGAGTCTTTGCAGGCTAAATTTTTTATCTATTTAAGCTTGGTAAGCTTCCCATTTCATTACATTGAAAATTCTACATTTTTCCTAAATGGCTGCAATAGAGAAATAGTTCTCTCCCCTGACCTCAGGATTCAGTTCTTTTCTCCAGAAATCAAGTTGGGCCTATAGAGCTCTAAGCTCTCTCATCATTGCAGCATCACTGCTTCTATGAGGGGAAAAACCCCAAAAACCAAAGAAAGACTACTCTAGAATGAAACCTCAGTTATGTAAGTACAATATTCACCAAGACTCACCTCTCTGAGTGGCAAGTGAGCCTGCTATGAACACATGCACAGAGGAACTTGACTGTGATGAAAAATCTCTTAAACATTTCTTTTTTATGGGCTGGGACAAAGAACAGCAGAATTGAACAGCTACAAACTCAAAGCTAACAGAACAAACCTTATTTTAACAGAACAAACGGGCACTGGACTGATGGCACTGCTTTGAAGGCAAAAAGCCACAGGACATTTGTGGGCAATCTGTAGTTAGGATGTCAATCTAGGGAAAATAAAAATCACTTATTTCTGCCACTTCTGGAACAGGCTTTGTGATTCTGTGCAGCTCGAGCAACTCACAAGAGCTCACAACCTATTTTTCAGGTTATCTTACTCCTTTCAGTTTGAAAAAGAGACATTCCTCCAGTGCTCCAATAATCATCATTTAAAAATTACTGCACTATCAGCAAATACCTTCAGCTACCAGGAAACACTGTCCTTGCCTCATGTCCTGTGGAACATCCAGCAGAAATGGGAAGTAGGGACAAGTCAAGAGGCTGGATTTACCCAACAGGTCAAAAGCTCTTGACATTGTGGAAAACAAATGTTAGGCTGATTCTAGAGGTGCAAACTCTTCACTGAAAAGTTTGGAGCACCTACTGAAGAAACCATCCCCGCCAGATCCTCAAAAAAAAAAAAAAAAGATGGGAATGAAGAAAATAATATCATTTGCCACAAAGCCACTGAAATATCAAACAACTGCATGGTCTTTGAGGTGTGGAAATCCACCTCTGCTCCAGGGTGCACACACATGGTCACACCACCTAATTCAGTGATTATACTTCTTCTTTCCCACAGGACCCTCCAGTTCTAGAAGAGTGGGAAATCCTGATGAATAGCAAGATCTGGATTCTGAAACTTCTGGAGAGAGAGAGTTTGAAAATTGTACTCCAGATTCTGGCCACAGGTCAAGGGTCCCCTTGATTTTGTAGAGTGGAATGCAGCATCCTCTCAGCTCTCTCTCTTAGGACAGCTGTTCTGCACAGAGAACACCTGGGTCAGCTGCAGGAACTGGCTGTAGGAGCTCAGCAGTCGTGGGAAATGGCAGAATCCAGAATGAACAAGACAACAAGAGAGGCTCTGAGCAGTCTTGACTGTGACAGCAATTCAAGAGACTCTGAATTGCTCAGGCTTTCATTCATTTTACCTTTTATTTCTGGTATCTTTGGCATTTAAGATAAAAATAACCCATGCTAAATAAATATTTTGCCTGAGTGAACAACCTACAAGGTGCATAGGCAGTGAGTCAGCATTAAATACTTGAATTTACTTTTATTTAAGTTTCTGGACTAAAGGCTCTGAACATACAGTTATTCCCCATGTTTTCTTTCCCTAGCCTCATCCCACACCAACATCAACCAGCAAATCCAGAGACCACTGAGATGAAAGAACAAACAAAACAAAAACCTTCAGTGATTTTAGGTGATTTGGACACAGCTCTCCGAGATGTTTACAAGAAAAAGTATCTGATCATGCAAACTTATTATCACAGCAGAACTTCTCTTAGGAACAGAGATTTTGCTTGGATAAGCTAAAAACTCCTCTAGATTCATATTCTGCCAAGGCACCCTCAACATAATAGAGTTCACTGCCCAAAGGGGTGTAAGTTTCTGGTACAACATTAGGATTGGCATTGGAAAAATCACCAGAAAAACATTAACTACATGTAGAAGCAGAAGGTTAAAGAC
This sequence comes from Ploceus nigricollis, assembly GCA_013399945.1. Lineage (NCBI taxonomy): Eukaryota > Metazoa > Chordata > Aves > Passeriformes > Ploceidae > Ploceus > Ploceus nigricollis. The sequence goes on from VXBC01009454.1 coordinate 53,043, forward strand.
TAGCTAGAAGTTGGAAAACTTATTATAGGCATTCTAATGAAGTTTGCACAGAGTTTAAGGTCCAATCAAATGCATAAAATGACTGTTACCAAGAAACTCCTTTAAAACACAACACGTGCAGCAGCAGTTGACAAGCTCAAAAATTTAAATCCTTGTTGTAACAATTTTACTTGAAGCACATGCAGAAGTGAATAGACAGATCAACTCTCAGGCTGTCAGCTCTCCCCTAAATTTATACCTTGCATTTCAGTCTGAAAAATCTTTCTTTAGAGCCACATTTGTCGCAGAGAACTTTACTCACAATGTTGTAATTTCAAGGTTATGAGTAAAAGCCAAATAATCTTTGGATTGAGACTGCTGCCCCCAGCTCAGTTATGGAGTCACTGACCTGAGCACTACCTTGCACCCTCTTTGAATCAATTTACTAGGAACAAATTCAAAACTACTAAACATTTGTTCACTAGTCCAACAAGATAAAAATGTGTAGATGTCCAGAAGATAATAAAGGAATATTAAAATTAACTTTTTCCCTCTTCATTAAACTCCTCTAAATTTCAAAAGAGCCTCACATCCACCTGCACCTAAAACCATATAAGGTGAATTACATAGATAGGAATGAGCATTCAAGTCAGAGAAAGAAAACACCTCTGAGAACCTCAGAAGCATTAACTAACCTACAACGCAGGAATCTGAACACAATCTTTCTGTTTCTGCTTTAGCTTTGCTCTAATAATGACACACAGTTGTATTCACGCTGCTGAATATTGATGCAAAACATGCCTGCAACCTGTGTGAGATAAGCAATGCATCTTGCTGGTTTAACATTAACTTTTGGCTCTGCTGACCTGAGTTTTCAAAATGTTCCACCTTAATACCCCCTTCATTTTCTCAGCCCTCAATAGCTGCACACACAGCGTGCAGACCTGGTTCGTGTTCGCAGTGCTGGAATTCCTCGCTGCACTTTGATCACGGCCCAGTGAGTGGTAATTTTCTATGTTGAACATGTCAGTCTAAAAAAAAAAAAAAAAAAGCAAAACCAACAAGAACAAACTGTTCCCAGTCTCAGAAATCTAAAAACAAAAAATCCACACAGTTGCCAAAGTTATCTGCTTCTTATCAAGATCCTTGTTTGGCACCAGATGCATTTGATTCATTCATCATTGTCAGTGCACTAGCACACTAATTATTTCAAATTGTTTCCTCAGGCAGAGGTCTAGGACAAATGCAAGCAAGCCAAAAATAGCAGTTATGAATAATTATGCATCATTTACCTCAAGGCCTGGGCCAGGCTATCATTAAAACTTCTTCTTGCCACCTGTGATCCCAACTAATTGTGGACTTTAAATTAGTTCAAGATTACTTTTTTTTTTTCCTAATACAATGCCCACATTTAACCTACCTATTAAAAGTTTTCTGATGCTTTAAAAACTCCCAATAAAATGTCAACAAGGTTCCTTCTTTTTTAACAATGCCTTTGTATTTCACAGCCTGACAACAAGTTTGCTAACAGGAAAAACTTCAGAGACAAGGTCAGCAACCTCACTTTAAGAGACTGCTGGAAAAGGTTCTCAGAAAAGCACAATTCCTCAACCTCAAAGTAAATCCTGATGCTCCAAAACTAAAGCTTTTTCAGTCCCTAAAACTTTCCTGTTACAGTTCTGACTCTTTCTTAAGGCAAGAAGAGAACTTTGACAACACTGACTTTTCTAACAACAACCAGAAGAAATTGATAAAACACTTGCTCCCCCAAATTCAGAAGTGTCTGTTTAATTTTACAGATAGCAAGTTCATTAATTCCAATGGGATCCAAAATGTAGATGCTTTTGCAGAACCAGAGCCTTGTTCCATTCACTGAATGTACCTCCCATGCACTTGTGCTGCTTTAACTATTCAAATTGCAGGTTTAAAATAGAAACAGCTGAAGAAAAAGGAAAACTCACCCTAATATTTCCAATGGACGAAACATGTACCTCATTAAAAAAAAAAAGTCTATGTACCACTGATAATTCCTAAGCACTCTCCAGTTTGGGAACACAGCATATGCTGCATTTTGAGACAACAGAAAATGTGTAACAGTAGCCAGAGATATTAATAAAAAATTATAACTTTTTAAATTACAATTACATTATTTACAATTTAAAATAATGAAAAACCATCTACAAATTCCTCTATTCAGGCACCCAAACATCAGACATCTCAGGGACAAAAATACTCCACTGTTCAGCAAACAGTACAAGACATGAAGGAACCAGACCAGCCAAGTCCTGAACCCTTTGGAGCTTAGGATATGTTTATGTGATCTTCTGTGACTTTCCTTAAGCAAGACAGTAAAACACATCAGAGCAGAGATTAAAAAAAAAAAACAAACGTTAAAATGTAAGATGTTATTAAAAAGAAAACACACACAGGAAAAGATGAAGTCAGGCTGTCTTCTGGATAGCTTCTTAAAACATTAGTCTCAAAATAGCTCTGCTATTAAAATCAGATGTTCTTAAAATATTAATGAATTACACACAGAGTGTGATCAGCTCTAAAGCTGACACACACAATTCTGCATCAGCACCAGACTTCTCACAGAAGGCAAAGGAAGGAAGCTAACACGTCCTAAATTGGTGTTTACCAAGTTTCCTAAACAGAAGAAGAAAAGATGACAGCAATGTCTCATCTCAGTTCTGAGTCCAGCTTCCTTGGGGTCAGTTCACTGTTATGGACCTTCTAGCACTGAAGTTTGTTATTTACCAATCTGCTTGTGTTTGTTCTAAGGAGTAAGGAAGTGCTTTGCAATTTGTAGAACAGTTATTTCCAGAATAGCTATCTCCAGGTCCTTCAAGATTGAATTAATTCTACCATGGAGGACTAACTTCTGGAATTCAAGTGACCTCTTCAACTTCTATTTTCCACAAGAAGAAAACAAAGGCATAAACTCATCTTTCCGCTCTGTTCTGTCCATCACACACCCCTTCTATATGAGGTATAGACTGCTAAATGCTCCTCAAAGCAGAAGTATCTTTATCATGAACAACTCAAAAGCTTTGTTACGAGCAAAGTTTTCACAACAACTAAAACTAATAGGTAAACAACACCCAGATATCGCTTAGAAATGAATGAAATCTTACCACAAAACAAATAAATATAATGGATTATACTAGAAACTGCACCATAACATCACAGTCATCTTAAATATCTCTCAGTAAGCTTCATCAAAACAAACACACTCATTTTTCCAACTACAATCACAGTGATGCTGTTGCATTACTTTTCTTCCACACGCCTCCACTTTTTTTTTGCAGACAATGCTGCACTCGAGCAGCTTTATTTCATATCTCTTCCATGTTACACCCTCAAATTACTTGTCATAAAACATCTGCTTTGAGCAAAACAGCATCTAGAAAAAAAAAAATATATAAAATCCTATTCACTGGAAGGAGGATAAAAACCACAGGACAATGAAGTATCAGGTATTTATGACAAAGTGGAACAAATTCAGAGATGCTGTGAACCGTGGTGTCAATTACACACAGTGAAACACACATAATTCAGGGTGAAAAGAAACAAATAAGCAGGCTATCCCCTCACCCCACTCGGCTGCTTTATTTCATAGCAGCACAGCAGACTGAGATTCTCTTTTCTAGGATTGCATTCCCATTCTGCAGGGCTCTGCTGCCTCCATGAAACATGGCCCAAGGCAGCTCCAGAGTGCCCAGGAGGGGTCTGGGGGAGTTTATCCTCTCACAGGGCCAGGAGACCACTAGGCAAAGGGACAAAGCCCCACTCAAATGCAAAATTTGTCAGTGTTTGACCTTCAACTGTTCGGGGTTTTTTATCTGCGAGCTAATTTTCCATTCTCATTTTTCCCCATCCATGCTGCAGTTCCTGAGTACAGTAAATCTCTCCTTTTTTTTTTTGGGATGTATAATCTCTTTTAATATCCTGTGCTCTCTTATCACACTGCAATCCTCCCCGGTAATATATTGTCCATAAATTTTTCAATTCACCAGCTATGGAAATGATTGAAATACAACAGTAACTATTTTGTTCTGACAAAAATATTCTAGGGAGGCTCATGCTTGTTCTTGACACAGTAGTAACATCTGGGTCATGCAAATTTAAAAACAGAATAAAATTACTTTAGTCTCAAACTCTAAGTCATAAAAGACACAACACCAAAGATGATTCTTTGTCTGATTTCTTCTGATTTATGATATACATTGACTTAAACATTATAGGAGGTGCATAAGCAATTCAAGTCAAATATGTGTAATTAAAATGCTAAAACTGAAAAATGTGATGTGACATTGTTACAGCTGAAAAATATATCAGCCATAAACACATCATGTGCATGGCCTGTAGATTCTATAAGAATAACAGATAAGAATGAAACTTAAATTAGGTTTTGTTGAGGTGTTACATAATAAGATTTTTAAAAGCACAATAATCCTCCATGTTAAAATGTGGTTCTTTCTAAAATGATCCAGCTCACTGACTGAAATGTTCAGTTTTTGCTCCTTTTTCCAGCTCTTTCCTAAGATAATTCCATCAAACTCAAACAATTGTATTTGTTAAACTGAAACTCTGGTTTGGGTCAATTCCAGCTACACTTCCAACTGCTAAACTAGCGTAGTGCCTTTTGAAAATTGCAACTTGTTTTTCATGTCCCCAGCTTCCACCTGTCCCAGTATTCCACTCTATGCAAAATCTATGGCACACTCTTATGCAAAGCAGGCTAATGACCCCAATTTGTCACAAAAACTTAGATATGTGGATTTTTTTGCTGCAAGTTAGCCTTTTAACACACCTTCAGAGAGGTCTAATGACATATCTTACACAAAACTCTAGGTCCAATACCCTCTTAAATTTCTTATGCCTACAAGCACAAAAAGCCAGAATTAATATCAAAAACTGACATTGCCCTCAGTATTAATGTCCAAATGCTTTCCAAGTTCCGAAGTTTATGCAATAAACTGCATTTATGTGGTTTTGATGACTTTTCAAAGAAACTCTTTGAAACTATTCAAAGTTTCGAGAAGATATAGAAAAAAATTAAATGGCAGAAGGTAGAGGAAATTATCACCTAAACTTTAACTCTGCATACCCAGTAAAAACTTTTGTACATGCAGCCATCCATTAAATCTTATTTTGTTATGAAAACTTTGAAAGAAGGAGATTTAATGAAGACTTAATTTCTCAAAAGGAGGAAAGTGGTCCAGGCCAAATCACCCTGTGCCAGTGAAACCAAATGAGTTGGTCAAAACAGAAAGGTTGGAATGTTAATTTCTTCATATTAATAAAAAGGTAGGAAGTAGAGAAATAAAGAATAACCTTTAAGAGCAATCAGAAAGTAGTCAAGTTCTGTAAGGCAGATATCACATTGCACATTGTCAATACACTGCAGTACAATATCAATATCTATCAAATTAATTTCTTATTCACTCTTGTACCATCAATCACAAGGAACTTGATATCAATACAATGATCTGGTCTATAGCCTTCATTTGAATTAAACTGAATTCTTTTAATACTGGTTGCTTTCTTTGGGAATGGCAAGGCTTCTTTGATTTGTGGGTGGTTGGGGTTTCTTTTAACTTCCAGTAAAATAAAAATCTGATTTCCACAAGTGTTTATGTACATTGCATTTGGCTGCTCTGATACACCAGCAGCAGAAGTTCTAGTTTAATAAATATAAGTTTATTTTGGATGAGTCTTTTGAAGTTATCATCCAAACACTAAAGAATACCACCTTGTTTGCATAAAGAAAAGACAAGATTTGTACAGCAGGACTGATAAAAAACCTTGAACAGTCAGGATCTAATGCAACTCACAGACAGGCTATGAAATATGTTTTTATGCACTGCATACAGTATTAAATGTCTATAAATTTGTAGAGCTTTTTGATTTTCAACTTCTTTATCAGAGAAGAGTGAGTGTATGCATGGCTATAAAGATATTTGCATTCACAGAAAAAAAAAGACCACAGAGAACTTTTACTCTGTCTCTAAAATTGTCAGAAAAGAACTATTAGAGTTTTGCTTTATGCTGCAATATCTTTGACCAGGACTCTGTATTTATTTTACCCATTAATGTATCTGCTGAATCATGGCAAAAGATACTTAAAAAGAAAAAAAGAAAAGACAAGAAGGAGAAATGCTGCTATGAAAGGAGTCACTGCTTCAGGAACACGCAGCCCTCTGGAGAGAAAGGACCACGCTGCCCTAGAGACCCCAGAGCAGGTAGCAAACACGGATTCTCTTCCTAGTTTAATAAACAAGAGGAAAAAAAATAACCTATAACCCATGCATGTCTCTTTCTCAGTTTGCAGCTTGTTCATACATGATTATGTATTTTAAAGATTGCATCCTTCAGTTTGCTTTTTTTCTCCTTCTTCCTGAATTTCTTCTTGGTCTCTCCCTCAGTTTCACCTTCTTTTGCTCCTTTTTAAAATCTATTATATTGTGATATCCTGTTTCCCCCTATATCTCTGTTCATTTCAGTGCACAAAATGTCAAGTGACACCAAAAAACCTAATTCTAAACTATTCTCTGTCAGTTACTCCAGTACCATCTTTCTTGCATTATTCTTTGTTTACACATTTTTAGAGATTTGTGGACACTGAAACAATGTTTTTAACCTAATTTTGGTTTTATGCAAACTCCACATTAATCAAATTATTCTGGGTTACTTCTAAGATTCTTCACTTTTTCTTCTTTTTATTTGTCCATTCTCGCTCAGATAATACAATATATCCTGAGTATTTATTTTGACCTTTTGGCATTCTTACTTTATTATCATTTTAATAATGCCATTAGCCATTCCATAACCTTTCCAGTTGCCCAGAATACCATATCCATTGATCACACCAGCCATCAGTGGTTACTTATCACAATTCTGCATTCATTCTCTCTTCACAACAAAGGCATTTACAGTCACATTGAACCAATGATTCCTCTTCAGACACTCACTCCACCTCTGTCCTTTCCAGCCATGACTTTGTTCCACAATGTCTGGCAGAGAACGTGACGCCAAAATGTAATTTATATTCATTTTGGCTCATGCATTTAAAAAACATTACTCACATTTAGAAAAAAACCCAAACCACAAAAGCTTTACATTAACTCACCTCTTTGTTATGTTCAGTGCAGGAGCATTACCTACACAAAGCCATATTTTACTCTTAGCTACAATGGAAATTCAGCAGAATTCCAATTTGAACATGAGCAAGGCATAGACAAAGAGAAATAAAGCCCTGCCATAAGTTACTAAATGAACTTGATTCCTAAATACAACACATTGAAAGTGGCCATGACAAAACCTGTTTACATCTGGTCACAGCACTGCCTTGAACTCAACTAGGGAAGCAGGTTAAACAAACCTACACCACATTTGGCTGGTGTTTGTAAACACCTCTACCATGCACCAGTTAAAAGGCATATGGTTTTAAGAAGTTCACTTCCAAACACTTCAGAGGCAATTAAATATACATTTTATGTTAAATATAGAGTGGCAGATAGAACCCTGCAAAATGTTTGTACATCAGCATTACAATGAACCTTCAGTTCAGACACTTCCTTGCTCCACTGTTGAATCCTCTCTATTTTTCAAAGGACATAAACCCAAACAATTACACATTTAATGCAAATTATATACTTAATAACAGATTATGTTGCTCTTTTTCACCTTCTATATAAGAACCTGCAATTCTTCAGATTAAAACACAACTCTGTGTCAAGTAAAACTTTTTGTATTTTCTTTGGTCTGTCTTCAGAGTCACCACATTTCAACCTACATAACACAGATTGCAGAGCTTTCACTTTGTGTCTCTATTAAATATAGTGGTTTACTCCAGTAAATTAGCTCTACGGGTTTAATGCTGCCCTCCACCTTCTAAATCAAGCCATTGCAATAGTGCAGTCACATGCAACAACAGGATTTTCATAATATAGCATGCAGTAAATGTCAGTTTTCCTAAAAATCTTAAGAACACCAACATTCAACATTTACTGTTTTCAAAATGTTTTCCATTCTCTCAGCTCTTGCTTCCATTTTCTCTATCAATACTTCAATACAAAAATCCCAAACTCTTCAGGAAGTCAGTGGTGTAGCCCACAATGCACCCTCTGCTTGCTCCAGCAGAAGACAGACAACACACAACTTTCTCTTAAAACACTATTTAAATTAAAAATGTGATAATGCTGATGTTCAACAAGGGGTTTGTTCCCAGATCTGCCCATCCCACCCCACCCTCTGTGCTTCAAAACCAACACCTGCCTTTAGTATTTTTTAGATACTCCAATTAGTTTCCAGTCTACAGGAGTAACAATTCAGGACTGCTGCGGTTCTGGCAAATCAACCCTGTGGTAAAGGGAAAGTTTCCACCTGGGCTGCACATTTATTTTGTGCATTACCTCACCACCTCTGCCTGTCCTTCATCCACAGAGCACTTTTCTACAAGATCTGATTAACATTCACCCTCTGGATGTTTTCATTGTAAGAGGATGTTCTAACCTGAAAACCATTTACTTCTGAATACACACCGCTGAATTACGGTGCCATCGGCAGAAGTACAGCTCAGCTTCTCCTCTAAACATTTCTTCAGGCTAAAACACTTCTACAGAAATGCTCTGCAGTTCAAACATTTATTACCAGGTTTCAAAGTAAAATTAAATTACCATCACGGATACATTATGTTTATTAATAAAGTGTCACAGAAATATTAGTGAAAGTTAAACAGGTAACACAAGGATATCAGGGAACATAAACGCTCGAGTTCCAGTAGCAGTGTTTGCTTTGCCAGGTTACACATCCCATAAGTCTGATGGAATGCACTGAACATGATGTATCAAACTACACAGGCAGAAAGAAAATTAACTTCTGAAGCTCTGGTTGGGATTTTAGTTCTTGTGAAAAGTGGAGGAGAAAGAATCCTATTTGTTTGGACTCCGAGTGTTTACAGAGGTGCACAAAGGCAGAGTTTTCAACAGGTAACAGGCACAAATATCACTGAATCCATCTCTGAATTATGAAGTCAGAGTCTCAGGGAAACCAGGAGTTAACCCAAGCTCTCTCCCTCTCAAAGAAGCCACAGGGTCCTGTCTTTTCTCTGGAACACAAAGGTTGTTGTGGCATCTTTATTCCCTACTGTCACATGGGAAAGAAGCTCCAAGCCTTCCAGATGGAAGGCAGCAGAAACAGCTCCATAAGCAATTTAAATGCAGGTTGCTTTCTGGAGATCTTACTCCACTCTTGGATTCTTCACTCACCCTCACACCTGACATCTCTCCACACAGAGCTGAATGTTTAATGTCACTATACCCAAAGCTCTCACCTTCAGTTCAGCTGCCATTATTTCCTCAGCTCTTTTTTTTTTTTTGTTTTGGGTATCCTGTTTACCCACCACCCCAATCCAAAGAAACAAATAAACCCCAAAACACTCAATTTCCAAAAAGCACTTCTGTTACTGAATCTTAAACAGACAAAATCTCCCCTCTGAGTAGAAAATACAATCATAGGAATTTTTGCTATCATGGAAAGGGCTATTAAGATTGGAAAAGGTCTTGAAAACATTCAGATTTTAGACAAACATGTCTCCTATTATAAGAGCTTTTCGATCACAAGTTAGTTTAAGGCCAGACTTCTTATTTTTAGGAGCTGTGAAGAAATAAGCCACACTATGCTGTTATCTTTCTTTTCAAGAAATCCCTCCAGAACTAATTTAGCTTGTACTTGTTAAATTCCTGGGTTGTAAGAGGAATGTAAACTAAACTGCAGCGTTGCTGTGAGGTGTTTCTAGACTGAAACACTCCATCAGTTACACAGATAAAGCACCTACATCCTTACTTCATCCCATTCTTGGATATTTTTCCACCATCCTACTAGAGGTTTTCCACATTAACCTCCTCATTAAGGAAGCCAGGACAGCAGCGAGTATGGCATCACACCTAACAGGATTGTTCAATACCAAGTTAGAGGACAAATAGGTTGCAAAGACACAGGGATTGTTCAGTCTTGTAAAAAGAAAAAGAGCTAAGGAATGATCTCATTACAGACTGCAACAACTTGAAAGGGAGTTAACACAAACTCTCCTCAGTAACAGCAGATGGTGTAAGGAGAGAAAACAGCCACAAAATGTGTCTTGAGAAATTCAGGTTAGGTATCTGGCAGAATTCTACCCACTAGCACTGAAACAGGCTGCCTGGAGGGGCTGTTGTATCTCCAACCTCAGACTCCACTACCCAAAACCAGAGCTGCTGACCTGATAGAACCTTAGCAATTATCCTGCACCGAGCAGGAGACTGGGTGGCCTCCTGGCAACTCTCCTAAACAACATTTTAATTTTTCTCTGGTAATCTACATCTCTGAAAATTAGACGCATTTCAGCACAACATTTTAATGGAGATTCCAAGTGAAAAGTAGATTCTGATTTATGCCATTCTGCAGCCTGACTCATAACCAACACTATCACCCTCTCCCATCAGTCATAACTTTTGGGTGAATTAACTTAAACCCACTTAATTGACTATAATGCTTTTGTGGATATCAATGAAGTCTGAACAGGCACTAATTAAAGGATTAGTGGTCAAAATCTACCTTTAACATTCCAACATAAACAATTGATATAGGATACTAATTCCTACCTTTCTACTCAAAAAGTGCAGCATATAAACCTTGACATCCCATTTAGAAGCTAAGTTTCAGCTACTGCAAACAGAAACTTTCCTCTAGATTTAAGAGATTCACTTTGGGGTTAGGCTTTTATTTTGTTTAAAAACAGAACACAGAGCAATTCAATTTCTTTTTTCCCCCCCAGAGTCCAACTAAAATCAATTGTCAGGCTCTTGAGGAAGGATGGTGTTGACTGCTCCTCCTTGCCTACTGCAAGAGCACACAAACCACATCGCAGCACAGCTCTCGTGCTAACAACCAGCAATCAAATCACCCTGTGTGTCTCAGCTGCCCTTTGGGGCCTCTGGAAACCCAACAGCTGGAAATAAAGTCGGAGTAATCGCAGTTAGGCAGGAGAGACCAACCCGCAGATGAAATGGCCAGATGTCACGAAGTGAAACTCGGAGATTTCATCACCTTATTATGTGTAAGATGGTATCTGCACCCGGTGCAGAGCCCTCAGCAGCTCACAGCCTTCACCGCTGATTAAAAGCAGAATATCAGTACAAAACATGAGTTCCACCGTAACACCTTCTGCTCCAAACACCAAAACAAGAGCACCAAGAACCAACACAGCGGCTGCTGGCTGAGGTCTGCAGCTTTATCCCAAGGGACACAGAGCAGCTGCCTAAAGCGTGGCGAGCCTGTCCGGGAGGGAGGTGCGGGACAGCATCCCGGTCCCCGCCGCAGGGACATCGCCACCTGCCGGGACGGGAGGCGGGATGGAGGAATGGGGAGCGGGATGGAGGAATGGGGAGAGGGATGGAGGAATGGGGAGCGGCAGCGGGGACGGGAGGCGGGGACGCTGCGCTCGGAGCGAGCCGGGCTGTGCCGTGCAGACTGAGCCCCCGCTGGTGCGAGACACCAACACCAACACCTCCGCTGGGCACAGCGTTATGAGCACGCTGTCCCAGCTCCCCACCAAGCCCGTCACCCTCCTCCAGCGGCATACCGGGGGGCTGGGAGCGGAACAGCGAGGCGGTGCATGCTCCCACCACACTCCTCCTCCTCCTCCATCATCATCATCGCACGGTGCTCTGCCCGAGCCGCAGCCCGTCCCGCTGTGTGCCGCAGTGTCCCCAGGCCTGGCGATGGCCCAGGCCGGGCTGAGGGTGTCCGGAGCAGGGAGGGGAAGGCCAGGCGATGGCCCAGGCCGGGCTGAGGGTGTCCGGAGCAGGGAGGGGAAGGCCGGGCGATGTTTTTGGGGCCGGGAAGCGCTCCCGGCACCGCCCGCCCGGCCAGAGCCGGGCGCTGCCCCCGCTCCTCAGCCAGGCTTGTGAGCCGCTCCGGGCAAGACAAAGCGGGCGAAATTAGGAAATTAATTACCACAACCCTCAGGCTATTTTCACAAACAACTCGAAAAGATGGGGGAAGAGGGAAATCAAGCAACGCGTGTCTCCTGCCTTGAAACATCCTGCGAGTCTCGCTCATTCATCCTGCGCCCGTGAGTGCCCTTTGCTCTCACTTCCCAATTCCTCTTAAAAGCACTTTATACCTTCTAAAAGCACTTCTAGAACTACGGTCATCTCAGACTGAATGCTTACAGATATTTGGGGAAAAAAGAAAGAAAATCCAGAAAAAACTACCTACCCAAACTATTGAGACCATAAATGCAACCACAGCAAAGCTATCAGGAGAAAACATTTATGGACATTTTCAGGAGAGGGGAATTGCTTGTCTTGTGGACTTGATGTTATAAAAACAGTCTTAAAACCGACTGCAGTGTGCCCCTGTGATAAATAATATTGCATTTCATGACAGTTCCTGTATTTACTTTGTTCTGTTCTGGTTTATGCAAATAAATTCAGCACAAAAGAATAAAATTATGAAGTAAGCGTTTCTTCACAAAATGAAAAATATCTCATGGCGATGAGACCATTTGAGAGAACTTCTCACAAATGGCCTGGATTTATGCTGACAGAAATAAAATTCTGCCTATGAGGAGAATGATGTTGCTTCTAAGCTTTGAAAGTTAAAAGGGAAAATTGGAAGCTGAAGCATCTCCATTTCCAATTTTAAATAAGATCTTTATTTAACTTTTGGAGCAAAAGCCAAACCTTGCTCTTTCTTTTTTTTTTTTCTTTTTTATTTGAAACCACAGAAAACTGATCTCCAACCTTCAGCAATCTTATTACCAGTAAATAGAAGGACTGATGAGGCTGATGAAATATGGGGAGGGTGTCCATATTTTTCATTATAAAATATGTTATAAGGACATTGCACTTATTGTACTTTTTTTTCTTCTTGTTACAATTATTTTTAATAGAAATCTCATAATTTGAAGTAACATAGTAAAAAAGTTGAAAAAAAGAAAAGCCTCCCTCCCTTATTAATAATCACTGAAACTAGCACAGTTTCTACTTTAGATCAACTTAAAAGCTGTTTTAAAAATGTACCAAAGCACAGCACCGTTATGATCACATTTAATTTTTCAAATGAATGCAATGCAGACTACGATTATTAAAAAAACCCTACACATCTTAAGAATATTCCAGTGCTCCACATCTTAAAAAGGAAGGCATTTCTCTCTGGTAACAATTCCTAACAAGACCAGGGATGCATAAAATTCTGAAGTAATACATTTAATCTCTTTCTTTTTCCTCAAAGCATTTATCTTATTTCTTTAGTCAATTCCACTTAAGTTTTTCAATTTAAACTTCCCTTTTAAATGCATGATTAATGCAAGCAGCAGAAGATAGTGCACAGAAGAAACACAAGTCAAAACCAGTTAAAATACACTGTCATTGACTACTTACACACTGCTTCTGAAAATAGCAACAAAACTCACATTTATTCAAAATCAGTCATGAATATAACAATATTCACAGAATGAACATATTTATCTGGCCTATCTCACAGCTTTATATTGCTACAAGAAAGATCTATCAGAAAGGGGGGAAAAAAGTATGATACAAACAATTTTCTTTTTACTAATTCAGGATTTTGTGTAAAAGCAGCACCCACAAACTGAAGAAACCACAGTTGCATTCTGATTCAAGGCTGAATGTGAATGAAGAGACATTAAAAACTTCAGAAATCAGGCAGATTTTTAATTGTCCCTCTCCAAAGAAAAATCATTAATTTTACAGCAGAACATTCAGAGAGTTTTAGTCCAGCAAGAAGAAAACAAGAAGACTAAAACTGAGAAACAGCACATGCTTGATTGCAGAAAACTGAAGGTAAAAAGAAAAACTTTTATGAAAGCTCTTATTTTCAAAAGTTTTCACTATTTTGAAAAAGGGAGAATCAAGTGAAAAAAATACACTTTCAGTGCACCCCAGAAGCACACACTGAAGTGAAAAAAATGAGCATATTAACAAAAAAAAAAATATTTTCCCAATCAGCCACTCACTGTAAGATGAAACAAAGTATATGAATCACAAAACCAGAATCCCAAGTGGTTCATTTTACTTGCAACAGTCACAACAGTCTGCCTGCATTTCAGACATGATACACAAATTGTGGAAGGCAGGCTAACAGTATGAGGTTGTAAGGAGACCAGAGCTCAGGCAAAACAGATAAATCTTGATTTTACCAGAACACATTGTTTTAAGAAGTACTAAGGAAATTCCACTGCTAGTGGATAGAGAAAAGACGGTATACAGCATAACATGATTGCTTTCATTTTTAAAACAAGGATCTTATTTTTTATTTTAAAAAGATATCTTTAAGTTTCAGTCTTCTGTCTCATACCAATTGTTTGATATCACTGGGTTCACTTTGAAACTCATTTTCACAACCACTTAGTGATTTCAGCAACACTGCCCATTTCATATACAGTACTGCTTAGAAGTTGTCAAGTTTGGTGTCAGACAAAAAATGAACACAGGCTAAGATGTCAATCAGCTTCCAAAAAAGCCTAAAATGAAGCATTTGATAAATTTTTGTATTTTTGTTGGCCAGTTTCGAGGTTTTTGGCAGCTCAGCTGCCCTGAGATTCCGCAGTGGTGTGAAAATGTGAGACTTGTGCAAGGAAGAAAAACTTTGCCTGTGCCCAGCTGAAGGAAAGGCACAAGGAAACCCACTGGCACTAAGGACCTACTAAAAGAAACAAACAAATCCAAACCTTCCACAGAACAGGATGCAATTAACAGCAAGACACAAAGCTGCAGGAAAGCAAGCCTCGTGGAAATACTTATTAATCTTCAAAATGTCTTCTGCATTAACAGAGAAACTTTCCAGTCACAGTGGGCTGAGAAACTGATTCTTGAATGACGTTTATTTGAGAGCACCTTCATCAGAGCCAGGATGTACCCTGCACAAATACTCCTCTACCTTCACCTAATCACAAGGGACATCCAAATGCTTATGTAAGTCAGACTCTGTCCATGATATCCCACAAAAAGAAAAGACCCAAAAGTTTTTATAGTGCCACACATTAGCCAACTATTGAAAGCAGAACAAATGAAACCAAGGAGGCTGCCAGCAGCCTGGGTAGGCAGCAATGCAGGCTAACGTGACAAACTACTTTTAGGCTTTTGAAATATAAGAAAGGAGGCATTTTCCTCACTTTTGCTTGGATGTTTTTTTTTTGATTCTAACCCAATTTTTGGTTGATGGAAAAACTCTCATTAATCTCAGTCACGCAGGCTCTAGCCTGCCTGGCACAACACCAGCTATTAGGGGAGCAGGGAATGTTACCCTTCTCTCCTCAAATACTGATAAACCAGTTTCCATTACTGACATGATCAGCTTGATTTGTTCAAATGACAGTCAGAGTGACCACTAAGAAAAAGCCAAGTTATCCACACCAGATTTCAAACTAGGTGCCCAAAAGTTTAAGGTACTGAGTATGGCCAGCTCTCAAAGACATCTAATGTTTCTGAAGAAACTCAGGGATTTAGAAAGCTGTCAAGATCAAAGACAGAATCATTATTTTTCCAATCAGTCTTTTAAATTTTGTCTGCATTTTACTAACTTTAGCCATGTACAGAACTAATTGAGGTTGGGTATATTTTTTTGTTAAGAGTTCTTTCTGTTGTGGTTTGTTTTTCCTGACTCGGTTTGGTTTCTTTTTTTAACAATTATCTTTTACATGACAGTAAAAAAATGCCACAGCATTCCTTTCTCTAGCGACAAACAAAACAAGATAAGAGTGATTTCTCTGTTACTTTTCTACTGACTACATGAAAAAAAACATGACCAAAAATTTCAAGTCCATAAATTTGACTAATAAACACGTAAAGATTGAGTCACAAGCTGTGTGACTGTAGAACGATGGATTGAGATTATGTCACGAATGTGGTTTTTTTTTCAGACTTCACCAAAAAAACCATGGAGCAGGAGTCAGATACATCTTTCTCCCTAAAAAATGATGCTGAAACCAATAAAATTCCTCCCATGAATATGCAGAGCAGGGTTTAGACTGTACTCCTTTTGTCCTATATGAATTATCCATCACATTTCTATTGTATATTATTAAAGTGACTTGCTTTATCCTCCCAACCCCCACATCCGTGCTGCTGTAATTTATGTGAATTACGGTTAATGATCATTTGCATTATGCTTAATCAGCATATCAATAATATACTCTGCACAGAGTAAGTAGCTCTTCTTTCTTTCCCTTTTAATGAAACCTATAGAAATGGAGCTGGGGTTTGACTGATTGGCATCACAAAAAGGTTGCCTGGGCAGGTGCTGGGGATGGTGGCACAGGACAGGGGCCTTGTGGCTGCTGCCAATCATGCTCAAGCATCAGCAAAACCTGCTATTATATTTTTTAATTCTTGTGCCTTGCTATCTGGAGGGGCCAATGCTTTGTGCTGACGGGGTTTTAATGAGCTTGACCAGATCAGTGTTCCTGGAGCCAAGGCTGTGGCTGTGTGGGATGGTTCAAGGAGAGATCACATTCTTCCAGGGTGATATTACCCACCAGAGCCTAAACCACTGCCATTACAGTGTGCTCATGTGGGACACACAAACCCCTGAATACCAATGAGCTACAAACCTTAACATGAATATTCAGGAATTTCTGGAAAGCTATTACTATATATGCCCAAGTCAAGGGAACTTATAAGAATAAAGAACCAATCAATTTGGATCATTTTGCCAGAAATCAATCAATATCATGTATCAACAGGATAAAATTATTAACCTAGTAAGAGGTTTGTTAAACACTTCAGTTAAATTATTTTTAAAAACCCTGTAAGTCACCAGCTTTGGTGTCCTGACATTTATGTGAACACTGCTGCACGCTCGAGAGGAACTGGCACGACACCAATATTCTCATTTGTGAGTCACAGCCTCCAGTGCAGCTCTATCAGCTTTACCTTCTAAATCACTGCTCTGCTACTAGCAATCTTTCAATATGATGTGACATCTTTATTATAATGTTTTTCCACTGAAGTTTAAGTTCATATTTTAGCTCAGAGACAGACATAGCCATATTTATCAGGTTTAATTAATTGACTATAAATAAAGGGCTGTAAGAAGAGGGCGTCTCTCTCACACAATGCTCAAGTTGTCACCATTTTACAGCAAAATGCCAACTGGGATAGGATAAACATTGTTATTTCTAGACTTTACATTCATATTTCAATATGTAAGCTTAAAATTTCAAGGTATTTTGAAGACGACAGTCTAGAGCCTCTGTTCTCTTCCAAAAACAGTCACAGCATATGATCTACATTAATTTACTGCCACGCAATTTTTAACGAAGAATTTCATTAACTTGTAAGAACATCAGCGAAATTCCATGATTTACTTTGGCTTCGATATCTGAGGATATGGCAGTAAATAGGAACAGCATGTACAAACACACGCAAACAACAACTTGGGCTGGATTTACCTGACAAAAACTTGCAAAAGCCAATAAAATTGACCTTGACAGATCCAGGGGCCCTTTTTGGTGTGGTAATACAGCACATCTGTTTTCCTTATAGCCCCCATGATACCCTGCATCATTCCCTACCAACTGCTTTAGGCATCCAAGGCAGGAGAGACACAGCTGCAGGGAGCAGAGCAGCAGATCTGCACAGCTGCAAGGAGCTGAACAGAGCAGGAGAGCAAAGCAGAGGAGCAGTGGGAGCTGGGAGAGAAAGGCTTGATAAAAAAAAATGCAAGTGAAAAAAAAAAACCCACACTGATGAACTAGAAATTGCTGGAGAGTTCCCTCTTGGACATCCTGTTTAGAGATGTTTCTTATTGGAAAAAGTCAGCAGAAAAAGCCACTAGGAGGAAACCTGAACCCTCTTCCCACTTCTTTCCCATGAGAATAGAACAATTTTATCCAGAGACACAGAGAGAGATCCATGCATAAACTCAAAAAATGAACCAAACCTTCATCCTTAAATACTGCTGAACACCTGCATAATGCCTAATATCAAGAAGGCACAAATTAAACATTAGCAAAGGAAAAAGGAATCCCATGAGGCAGAGATGCAAAGGCACTGTTAACACTGATTCTGTAAAAGTGCCAAAGGTGAATCAACAGCTTGCCCAAAGCCTCAAAAAAAAAAAAAAAGAACAGCAAAAGAAAGTCTCACAGGTGCTTTCTTTCACCAAAGACTTGATGGCTCAGCCTTCTCTGAGAGCAAGGGTAGCTCTGGACATAGGGGTTCAACTGCCAAGTGGTTTTTTTTGTGTTTGGGGGAAACAGAATGCAGGAATGCAAGAGTCATCCTGCATATCTGCACGATGTAACGCAGAAAGAGAGCGATGGGATGTTCCTACACACAAACACACATTCCACAGAGACATGGAGGTGGGGAGTGAACACATACCAACATCACTAGACAGATATGCACCATTTAGTCATCAATATGATGTTACCAAGAAATTTTTAAAAAGAGTCTGCTGGCAAAAACGAAGTAGAAATGATGGAGTTAGTAAATTGGAGAGCACAGGTGCTTTAAGGCTGCACTTCTAAATCTTCCAAAAGAATACCTAGTTTCATTAGATCTGGATACAAGGTAAACAAAACAACCAACAACCACCTCCAGAACATTATTTAGACATTTCTGTAGTAGTACTCAAACTCATAACTTGAACAGTTTGGCAAGAATTCAGCACAAAAGTTATAAACAAGTACTTACATCAGCCACTTACGTCCACACAGCTTTCACCTTCCACTACTTCCATCTGAACAAATTAGCAAGTAACACCATGAAGCAGAGACATGATCTCTTTTAGAAATACACTTTATGATAGAGAAGGAGCAGTACCTAAAGAAAACTTTTTGCTTTTGTTCAGTGTACCTCTTGCCTTCATGTTTCTCCCCAAGGAACGAGCCCTTCCAGGGGTTTACCTGCAGTGGGATGGGTATTCTAAAGAGAAGGCCCCACAGCTATGTGAGCCATATTTTGCAAGTTCAGAGCAGATTATTTTTGCACCTCCAAAGCCCCAGCCTTATTGCACAGTGTCCTCTGAAAAGGAAACAATGGTTAAATAGCACATTGGTCTGCAGCAGCACTTTCCCATTTCACACTCCAGTGAACTCACCCCATGTGACGGGTAGGAGATCCAGCCCAGCTCCCCTTGAATTGTTTTTGAATCCAGCAGATTAACTACAAAAGAAGACACAAGGAAGAGGAGTGAGTTTCCTTTGCCTCTGCCCAGTTAACCTCAGTTACCCACATCCAGAGCTGTGTTTATTTGTGAGCAGTTGATTTGTTCAGGTGGCCTGGCGGTGAAGCTGCACAGAAGAAAAAGACAGACAAATGAAAAGGATTGTCTTGTTTAGCTTAAAACACTAAGAACAGCAGACAGGGCAACTTCCGAAAACAAGAAAAGTGACAAAAAACAAGCAATGGATCACTGGCTAAATTAATTGCAGTGGTGGGAGGGAACAGAACTCTTCTATCAGCTGCACAAACCACAGCGTTTTCCCCTCGGATGCCTGAAATTTGGGTCACTGCATTTGACTGAAATGGTGAGATCTGAATATTTAAATCATTATTTGATTAAAGGCATCTATTTGGCATCTATAATCTTCTCAGAATATAGGGATAAATAATGAAAGCTGATTAAAGTCCTTCCTGCAGTTCTTTCTTGCTTCTGATCTAATTTGTTCTCAAATAGTCTTGCAGTAGTGTTTTCTAAATGTCATGTGTAACACATTAGATACAAAAGTAATTATTTACAACATTACAAGTTCAGACAAACCTGCTTTTAAAGAGGGCCATCAATTGATTGCTAATCTTGCTGTTATTTTTTTTTGAGCCACGCAATCATTTCAGTGTGAAAAGGAAGATTTTATTTGTAAACAGTCTGACAGGCATTTTCCAGTCTCAATGCATCTATACCTATTTTTAGACACAACAGATATTTAAAATAAATATATACATCCAAATTAAAGGATATTCTTCTTTTAGCATTTATTTGTTTCCTACAAGCACAAAAATAAATTCTTTTCCTCATCTTGGCCATACAGTCTCCAAGTGCTTGATCACACACTTCCCTAAGTAACCACTTCTTTATCAACATGAAACAGAACAGGTGAATTTATACAAAACACTGTGTAAAAGAAAATAGCCTCTATATAAATAGCAACTAATGAAGTATTAATACTTCATGGCAGCACTGTAATATTTTTTATCTTCAATCTGGACTTACTTTTGTTGGGTATGTTCACCACCCCCCACACCCCCTTTATTTTTTTTTCCCCCTTCTGTATGGAAATTAATGATAACGAGAAATTAAATAAATCTCAGCATATGCTAGGACATTTTAACACCTGACAATGACAGATCTATTAGAGGTAGCCACTGTAGCAGCTTCATCTTCTGAACCCTTCAACCTGAAGGGTTGTCACTGTCCCCAGAACCAGATGGCCTGAGCATTGGTGCTCCAAGTAAGCAGAAGAACAGGAAACAAAAAAAAAAGAGGGAGAATATCTATTAATCAGCTGAGTTAAGCTATTTGTATTATTACATCACTCTCCTTTTAACTGCTGTTTAATTTTGGACACCACTTAAAAAAAAAAAAAGCTCTGAAGGCATTATTTTTACAGTTAATTAGGATGTGCAGAAGGAGATGCAGGTGTACAGTATTAGAAATAAGACTGTGCTATAAAGAACCATAAATAAACATTTTTTTCTACATTTGTGTGCACACATATTTGTGTTTCATATGGATATATGTGCACTGCTACACTGCCAGGACTGAGCTGCTCTGCCATCTATGTGAGAAAAATGTTTTCCCCCTGCAGTCACACTCCCCTTTAAAAGAAAACAATAGCACTGTTTTATCTACATCAATAAACAAAATATTTTTACTAATCTTACAGAAAGAATATAATCCAGTGCTACATATTTCTTAGCTCTGAATCAAGTCCTCAATCACGTACACAAAGAGAAATCAGTCACTCCTTTATTGAGTGCACACGGCCCTAGGCAGGCTACTCTGCAGCAAGGTTTGCATCCATAAAAAGGAAACAGCAATAAAAATTCAAAAGGAGAAGTGCACTTCTCATTTTTTGTTAGTAGAAATTCCCACAGATTCTGGATCTCCCGGGGTGACACAGATCTGTTTGCCATGCATCTGCACTGCACGGTGCTGAAGGAAGTGTGACTCCTGAGGAAAATCACTTGGCAAGAAGTGGCTGAGGCAAATCACCCAGGAGCAAACTTAAGTGATATATTTTATATATAATAACTATTATTATTTTAATTATATATTATTTATTCTTTCAGGACGAGCTCCTTGAAAATATGATTGCGGCCACTCTGAAATTGATGAATTCAGTCCAAACTCATCAGTTTCATCTGCAAAACACAACCAGGCAATGGACCCAGAGCTTGGTGGTAGTTTCCCCTTTCTAGATCTGCCCTGCAGGTCCAGCTTGCCCTCACAGGCATCAAAACAGGACATGAGTGGCAATTAAATGTTCAGTGTCCCCCACAACAGGCAGGTGCCTCAGCCGTGGGGCAAACTGATATAATCAGGATCAAATCTATTAAGAATAATTTTTCAGCTCTCTCCTTCATTCCACTTTCCTCATCTCCTTCAGACTGGAACCACTACTCTTCCATGCTCAAACCTGTTTCACTACATTTTAGAAGTCCTTGCAAGGGAGGTTTTCACACGGGCTACAGGAGGCTTCATGTTCAGATGTGTGTTGTGCTGTTCTTTAATAGTATCTAAAATGCAAAAAACATATTTCCTTTCAAGTAGTAACTTCAAAAAAAAACCTTCCTCTTCCTGATAAAAGCTTCTAGGACACCCATTTTCCCTGTGACTTCCAGAGAGTTGCACACCTCGATAGAAAGGAAACAATAATGCAGAACTTAGAAGATGCAATCCTGGTCTCTAGACAAAAATGACTGGGAGAAGCAATGGTTCATTTTGTCATTGTATGTCCTAACTCTACAGATTAATCTGGAAACTGGAGGAGAAGATTAGTGTTTCCCTACACTAAGACATAAGAAATACATAAAGAATGGGTGAGAAATTAATTGTCTGATTTATTTTTCTTCACTAATTTGGATGGCTAGGTAAAAAGTAAAAATGGAAAACTTCACGCAAGCACTTGATTCCTACATTAACTCATTACAACTTCTTTTAATCCTGATAGATCCTTTAGTATAACAACATACAACACTTGGTCAGGTCCATTTTGTGAACCAATTCACGAAGTGTTTCATGAAGATGTACTCAGTCAGATCCTCACCAGTAGGCATTTTTCAGTGTGATCCTCATTTGTTTTTCCACATACAATTAAAGTTAAATGAAAGCCAATACTTAAATATCCTACAAATGCCTACAGCCACATATTTACTAGATGAAAGAAGTTTATGAGTTTCTCACACAACTCATCTGCTCTGCTTGTACCAACTACTCCTGCAAAACTGTATGACCATCACTCAGCTGGCTCCTACAAAAATCCCTGAGGCTGACCAGCCAGTTACCAGGGGGAACTCTTAAAAAAAGCTGAACAGTTTCATTGCTAGTGACAATTCTTTCCAACAGAATGCCTTGGAAAAGATTCCTGGTTGTGCTGAGGAGACACAGAGGAGCTCTCATAAAGCAACTTTAGGTAAATAAATAAATTGCTGTCTAACTAGCTCGGTGTCCTACATTGGTTCCCATCATGTAATTACCTTGATTTAAAGCTACTGGTAATTCTAAAGGAGAATTTACTGGTATTAAGATGAGCAGCCATGACTTCTGACTCTAGAAATCAGTGATTTGGTCCTCCTGTACAACAGCCCTGCTCACCACACTACAATGCAGTATTTCTGCCAACGCAGCACATCCCTGAAATGCCAATTAAGAACATGTTCTCTTTCTGGAGATTCTCTCCTGCCTAATTCTCTTCGCCTTCCCCATGCACAGTCACAGGAGAAAGCATTTTGAGCTCCCTCCATGTGGATTTCCAGGGGGTAAATCGAATCTCTCTCCAGAACTGGAGTAGGGAAGTGGATGTGAAACACAAAGCTCCCTCACTCTCCCTCTCGCAGCATCAGCAGCAGATGAATGGAGGCTTGGGTGGAATATGACACTCGTGCTACCAGAAACTGCTTCCAGATTTGGGAGTGATGGTCCAGGGCTCACTAACAGCATGTTTCATCAGGAGGGATGTCAGGGAAAGAAAAGAACCCTAAGACTAAAGTGATTCCTGAACACAGTCTGAAAGCTGCAGCATTTCCAGAAAGACGTGGAGTAATAACTGCCACAATGAACTGAATACGGTAGAAATACCTCCCACAAGAATGGAAATAAACAAATCTTGTGCCAGGTAGAATCACTCTGAGATTCCCCTCACTGCTGAAGAAATGAGGAAAGCCTGCTAGGGGACACTATCCGACAACTTGCAATATGTAGAGAACCACCTACAAACAATTTCACCAGTGGAAAGCATTTCCAAATTTTCTTCTTTACATAGAAAATACAGAGAATAGCCAATGTCAAGAGATACTTAAATATTTTTTCTTCAGCTAATTAACATTTGCCATTAATATTAAAAAAATGCATTAAAAAACCTCACACCACTATGTTGTCTTCTCTTGTTTGGCAACAAATTTTGAGTCTAGAAATACCCTGGCTAGTTATTTAAAAAATGCCAACAAATGGGAAAAATTAAATTTGCTATGCAACAACAACAACAACAAAAAAACCTAAAAAATGGTGAATGTCTAATTGAAATGTGCCATACAATCCCAAGCAGCAAAGAAAATACTTTGTGGCAGAAAGTCAGCCAGAACTTGGTTTTGGGGTGGGACAGAGCGGAGTCAGCACAAAGCCTGATGTACATTTTTGGAATGATGAACCCTTCCCACAAAGGGGGCTTGCACCTGTATTTTCATCCACCTATGAACACAGATCTGAGTCTTCCCCACTCTCCATTGCCCCAGCAGTGGCAGCACATGACCTTTGTGTCTTGGATTATTCTGGGGCTAGAACCAACATTTATAGACAGGCAGGCAGAACTCAGGCAAGGCCAAAGTTGCACCTTGATGCACTTTTAATTTCCAGCTAGGATCAGCTATCATGCTGATGTCGCCATGAAACCAGCTAAAGGCAGACCAAGAAACCTTTGGGAAGGGACAACAAATAAAAAAGGGCATCCAACAGGGAAGCCTGGTTTTAAGAAGTCTGATTTGCTGCTTGCTTAACAATAAAAGTCAAGCCTCCTGTGATTTTATGGTCCTGCATTTCCCCTCAAATATTTTAGTGAAGATGTTAGCACTGCTCAGAAGAAAATAATCTAAAAACAGCCAGTAGAACTCTGCAGCACTTACCCAACCCACATGCCAACAGTTTGGCCCATTTACTAAAAAACTCTTTGCCAAAGCTGGGATTTCTGCTGAGCCCAAAGCCAGACTGCAGTCCTGAGAGAGGCACAGCCCTGTGAGGTCTGCACTTCCAACCCTCCTTGCCTGAGCTGTGACACTGCACAACACAAATGTGATTTTGCGCAGAGCATTCCAAATTTAGCAACTGTCATGTTCAATCTGTGGTCAAACTGCTGACTGAAGGACTCCACCAGGGTGGGGGCAAGGGATGAACAAGCAAACAAAAACCAAAATAAATTAAAAAAGAGTTGCTGCAATACTGAACGCAGGAATCTTCAGAAAAGACTGGAAAGATCAAGCCTCCATTATTTTCATTTAAATGTTCAGTAAAAACTTTCCAAAATTAAGAGATTTTGTTATAAATATCAGACAAAAAGACAAAAAACTAGCAAATTATGTCAAATTACCCTAGATATTATTGCTTCTGCAGAACATGAAAGCTTCCACCATCAATTTGGATGATTTGGCAAATTCTAATTTTATGGCAGCTTCCCGCAGTTTTTGAATAGGAAGAATTTAATTTTCCTCCTCCCAGATTTTACTTTTCTTATCAAACACACTCCCCAAGAGCATCTGAGGCTGGATTTAGATACCTCAGCTTTTCCTACAGCTGAAAAAGAAGCAAAATCAGCCAAAGCAGCAATCCCTCACTGCAGGCTTCTCTCAAAAGGCTGCCATGAAGGAGGGAATGCAGGACAGCAATCAGCAATTCAGGAATGCCTATTAATAAAAACATCACCTGCACTCCATGCTAAGTGGAAGCCCTCCAGTGGTCTTCCTCCTTTTGCTAAGTACGGAGCCTGCCTGTGGAAAAGGGACAACCATCCACCCATTCTCAGTGATGAACACAGGCAAAACAGATTTTTATTTCTTTTTTATTACTTGGAAACATGAGCGTTCTCTTGATATTGTTAAAGTGGCACAAAGCTCAATTTCCAAGCATGCAAAAACATATGACTGGTGGTGGGCTGGAATGCACTGTTTATCAAAGGGGCCTAATAAGGTTTTGGTTTTATTAGGCTATTTCCTGTAAGTTGATATGTGCCAGTTCTTTTCATTAAGACAAGGATATAAAAATTAAAAATGGATTAACCTAATGGGTTCCAAATTACTGTCGCCTTGGCTTCTTTGCATTTTTTTTTAAACAGTTCCAATTGGTCCTGTTCCAGTACCTCCTACAAAAAGCAAGAGGCAGAAATCTTCAGGATACCTGAATTAGAGTTTAGCTGAACTCACATTCAGATACAAATCCTACAGATCTCATTCCATTCCACCACTCTGGCATTAAATCTGATATCACTGAGGCACCATGTTAAATATGCAAATGCAAAATGGGGGCTACTGTGTTGAAAGGGAGTTTAAATTCCCTTTAAAACCCAAGTTATTTTCCCCCTCTCAGAGAAAAAAAAATCCAACCTAGAAACTATGGATGAGATTGAGTTACCTAAACCCTGCCAATCCCTGCCTTTTATCAGCCCAGAATAGAAGTGGGTCTCTTGTAGGATGTGTCATATTTGTCAGTCCCACTGGGTGCCCAAAGCCTGAGGCACATAAAATGGCACCACACGTTATGTCTAGCCAAAACTCAACAGCAAACATTACTCAAATCATTTCAGTAAGTCCTAAAACACTTCTCAGAAAGGTTTAACCACACTGCACATCTAACTCTTTTACTTCTACATTCCCTTGGAAAAAAAAAAGTAATTTCCAAAAATCACTAGTTTTACAGAACTGAGCTCTCTGAAGGTCTGGTAGATTTGGAGCGTGACAAAGATCCCCCTTGGGAAGACTTTTAGCAGCTTAAAGAGGAAAATAAATGTTGAGTCAGTGTCCAAGTTCACTCAAGGTAAGCTGAGAAGTCCAAACCTACTATGACACACTCAGTTTCTAGAACTCTAGACACCAGAAAGTGTCCCAGAAAAGACTCTTGGGCACACACAACACCCACAACGAAAAGTTCCAAGGTTCCCACAAATTTTACTGCAGTTCAAACATATTAAAGGTTCAGAAATCAACAAAATCCACAGCAAGTGATCAATACCCCTTTGGAGGACAGGAATTTTTGAGACAGGGACCAGAGCATAAGTCCAGGAAATGACTATTCATTTGTTAAAAAGGCTGTGATATCCCCCTAGTGAATCACCTGGCAGCATGCCACAACTCAGAAAAAAATTTGGCTTTTAAGGAACTCCTTGCATGGGGCACAGAAAAACAAAAATAAATAGAGTTGGGTTGGGCTTGGTTGAGTTTTGTTTTTCTAACTTTAAAGCACAGAAGTCAAGTATTGTAAAACAATTCTGAGAATCCTGAAGCACTACATTTGAAAAGCCACATACTCAAGTGTGCCTTGATAATTTTGTCAAGCTTTTCTTCTCTACCTCCATGAATAAAGATCTCCAGCTTGCATGGAATGCTTGGGCCCTTACATGGCTGTCCCACAGATAAAATAAACCCACAGAGCAAATGACTCAACACCATGGTGCAAATTGCAGGAGTAAAATGCCAACAGTATAAGAAATCTCCTCAAATGTCATGCTGAGAAAATCAAGATGCTGAACCCATTTTTATTTTCCAATACAGTGATGTCACCAACATGATATTTTCATTGTTTGCCAGGTTAACAGAATTTATGGAGGTAATTAATGCAGAACATGTGTGCTGAGCTATCCGTATGAAAAATGGAATTGCCCCGACTTCATTTGCTGCCTTTGCAACCAAAACCCCACTAACATCTTTTTTCACTATTTCCATATGTGAGAAACACAAATATTTATAACAAAGGTAAATGACTGCTCTATTCCCATCTACCCACAAGACACTTTCAGACCCCTGTCTTCTGCTTATTCTTCTGCTTCCACCACCTTACCACAAAGGGCTCAGGTTTCCATCCTGTTCCATAAACTAAGCATGTTCCTCATGCTTCTTCTCCACTGTTTCTTTCCTTGGTTTGCATGGAAAACTTCTGTTTTAATTCCTTGAACACCCTTTGTCTAGCTCTAGCCCATCTTTCAGGAAAAGCAATGCCATTAAACATTTAATTCTTCTCTTTTGTCTTTTCTTCTGGGCATCTACAGCGTCAAAGCATCCCCCCCTCTGGTAAACAGCTTTTAGTAAAAAGAGGACTGGGCACACAGCCCTCAAAATCAGAAAAAAAAAAAAAAATTTTGCCTTCTACACTTTCTGGCTGAATGTTGATTTCTGGAAGGGAAGGGACAGAAAAAATGGCACAGGCATGAGAGGAAGGGTGGCCAGGTGGGCTGAGAATAAAGAACCTGATGAGTTTTCCCTACAGCTGGGTTTTCTTTGGAGAGTTTGGGTGAGCACGGAACATTCTCCACAGCTGGAACCACGTACTCCAGGAACGCTGAGCACTCAGGCATTGCCAGGATATTTGTCCTCTGGGGTAAATCATGGGAGAAAAGCTTTTGCAGGGTAAAGCCCTCACCATCTCAGAACTTGTCTCAAGATAAAGGCCTGAAGTCAGTTTTCTCCATGAACATTAAGGCTGGGCAGGCATAACTTGCCTTGCTTTTCTTTTTCCTTTTTTTTTTCTTTTTTTTTTTAAAGAAAGCACTGTCAGAGCAAGATTAAATAGAATGGTGAAAATGCCTCTACCCTTTCTTAACTGCAGCCTCTGTTGAAATTCACCACTGGTAAATCAGAGTCACGAAGCTTACTAATGTAAACAAAGCTCAGACTTTCAGGGAGGCAAGGAATTTCTTAATTTGTGCTTTGCTCACTGTTCAGATCCCTGTCAGGGCTGAATTCTGGGTCCCTAACTTTGTCAGTAATCAGAGGAAATTTGGATTTTTTTTAATATTCAGATCTAATTTTCTTCATCTCTGCCTACTTTTTCTCTTCCTTTAATCCTTCCCCCCCCCCCCCTAAAATGGATCTCTCAAAAAGCCTTGCCTCATTAAAAAAAAAAAAAAAATCAAGAACAAACCCCCTCTAGCTGCCTTCTAACTTCTCAGCAACTAAATTAAGCAGTCCCATGTCACTTGTTGTTATTTGTTACTGCACAAAGTTTATGGGAAGCCCACCACAGACTAAAACATATTTTTGTGCTTTAATTGTAATTTATTTAAAGAGTAACTTGTCACTCTAGATTTTCTACGGACTCCTCCATTCCTAGGCACCAATTTAAAAGTTTCAGATTTTAACTGCTGTCCTCTTATGTGAGGCAGCTATACTTTAGCAGGTTTAATTATTGTTTTAAACAAAAACAATGCCATGCAAATCTTTCTATGCAAATATAGATATAAAAACATTAGGAGAAACCAGCTGGAAATAAAAAAAAAGCCCCATTCCCACTCCATATTACACTAAACTGCCCTGACTGAACCTTAACATTCAACCTATTGTTCTCTTAATTGCTAGCAAGTTTCAACCACTGTTCGTTTGCTCTGCTATTCTTCTTTCATCAATATTTTTCCAGTAGATTAATGGGATTTTCCTCCATATTTTGCCTGAAACAGCAGGACACGGTAGTTAAATGAACAAAAAAAAAAAAGAAAAAGGAGAGTGGTACAAATGTTTCTGCTTACAATGTGTCTGATTTAATAACATCTCTGCAAATTTAAGGCTTTATGTGCTGGTTCCCTGTCACTCTCACAGACTGGAACTTTTCTGTCACCATCCCAAGGTTTCTTTCAGGCAGGATTATCTTTATTTCTACATCTTTATTTCTTTCATTCATTCACTACAGAAATTTGAAAGGAACTTTCAGTTTAAGGGTCTGAATTTTAATCTTGCATCTGTTTCACACTGCAAAATGAGAACTTGCGCCTGGAATTTAGCAAGCGCCTAAGAAACTAAAAAACACAAAACTTCTGCTGGGGAATACAATCCTGAGCCCACAAATTGCTACCACACTCTGTTTCCAAAATTACACTCCTGGGAGCTCATATCTAATCTTCTGAATTAACCTATTTTTGTTTAAAAGTTTTAGTTCTTGTTTAGAACAAGTTTAAATGTTTTTTTAAAAAAAAAAAAAGCTACTGCTCTGAAGCGTTTACAGAAATAAGGGTTACCCCACTGTGGTGAATTTTTAGGAAATACAATCATTTAACAGTAGTCAGATGCTTTTGTAAACTAAAAAGTTTTCTATTTCACTGTCAATTCTTATGGCAAGTCTTTTCCTCTTTGCAAATATATTTTCAGCAATGCTTCAACAAATCTAACAATGCAAACGAAAGGAAATGTTCCATTCTAGAAAAAGCACTCTTTGGATGCTGGAATTATGCTTTAGAAAGGCAGGGGGTTAGAGAAAACCCTCTGCCCCACCTCTGGAGATTTCTCTAACAACTCTGGAAATATCCAATTTTGCACCTTAGGGTATAAAAATTACCTTCTGGGTTTCAATACCAGCTCCACTGAGCAGAGCTTTGAACTTCACCATAAGTAAAGGCATGATTATTGCAGCAGTTACTTATTTATTTTTATTTTCCTTCACAGAAAAATCAAAGAGCAGCTACAAAGCTTCACGAGTTACAGGTATCTTACGGCACTAAGTCAGGCTCTGTATAAAACTCCACAAACAGGACTGTGGTATTTGGTAACAGCTCTGTAGTGACCCTCACTGGTGATAAAATCCAGAGCTCTGAAAACGAGAAATTGAACACCTGCATCTGTATTTCTAAACTTTCATCAAGTGGGGATTACAAGAACAAGAGCAATTATAGACATTTTCCTAGAGGAAAACTCCCAAGTTCTCCAACAGAATCAAAAAGTAAGTATACTAATAGCAATTTACCTAACTCCAGCAGAGAATAATTTAAAAAAAAATTAAAACTAATTTGTACATCCTCCCAGCTGGGAATGAAAAATTTAAGTTCAGTCAGAACGTATTCCTGATTTGCAAAGCTTTTGTGTAAACAACTGTTAAACTTGGTGTGCCTATTATTTGTTTCATGCTTGCCCATCTGGTGGTGCCTTTTTGCTGAAGCTGAGAGTACAGAAGAGTTCTGACCCATTTCTCTATCCTGAGTGCTTCGCTGGACAGCAAGTATGTTGTGTCCAAATTAACTGCAATAAGAATTAATTGCTGTGTCCAATCTGCACATCTCTGTCTGTTTTAAGTTTGCTATAGCCTGTTGTGGTTGGCCCGTGCAGGGAAGAGATGATGCTGAGTCCAATTCAGAAGGCTGAATATTTTATTATTATTATAACTATATTTCAATACATTAGTATATATTTAAAGAGGAGCTCTTAAAACTATATCTTAACTTCTAGCTATCATATCTAACTACTGTAACTGTAACTAACTCGTGACTCCCTCTCTGCAGGGAATCCAGACACAGGTGCATACTATTGGCTATCAGGGCTAAACAATCCTCACCAGTGTCTAATTAACTAATGATTCTAGGTAAACAATTTCCCAATGCATTCTACATAGAAAAACAAGAGACAAGAATAGAAATTGTTTTCTTTTCCGTCCTCCTTCTGCTCTTCTATGAAACTATCTTCAGAGAGCAGAGATGTAGGCACTACAATAGCCAATGAAGAGATTTTTTCATTTTAATACACTATGCTGAAATAGCAGTAAGTCAAGAAAAAAGTGACCAACAGTAAAGAAAATAAGTTATTCCACATATTACAGTCTACTATCAAAAATGTTGTCAGAAAATTATGCATTTACCCTATTTCTCCTAATTTTAAAACCATCACACCATGGTGTGAGTTTTAAAACATGTTTCTTATTTGTCTAATCATACAGTTTAGGATTAAGCACAGAAGCTTTGAATACGACACAGCTGTATGAAAAACAGTCCTCTAGCCCCCCATGACTCTGAGCTTCCTGAAACTAAATTTTAAAAGGTATCACATTCAGACTTCTAAACCTGCTTTTAACTTCTGCAGATAAACAGTCAATTGCAAGCCAGGGGCAGCAGCAGGAATAGTGTCACAAGAAATGAAGACATAGGCTGACCTAATGATACATGACATAGAGCAAAGTAAGATTTGGAAAAAGCATTTCCCCCTTCTGATTCTATTGAGAAGTTCCCAGTATTGTCAGCCTTTCCCAAAATCGCATGCAAGACTTGGGCAAGAATTTTGTTCCATATGCAAGCAGCACATTTTTCAAAACCACACCAGGAGCTGTCACTATTACAAAGGCACAGAAAACTGTCTTTAGCAATTTTAAGTGTTAACAGAGACCAGCTCAGATAAAAATGGTGCATTTAATTGTGGGCTTCTGCAAAGTTCTGAGATGGTAATCAATGCTCAAAAGATGAAACTGCAGCTCCAAATGCAATACAGACTGAAAAGAGAGGCTGATTGGAACCTTCTTACTGTAAACCCAAAACAGGCACTGTTTGAAGCCAAGTACTGTAAGCAGATTTCCCATATTGATCTTTTAGTAGCTGTGCTCACAAGAAATTAATTTTATGCTAGATTGAGAGGTTACAAGAAGTTTCCTGTCTGCACAGTCAAAATATTATTGAAGCAATTCAGGTTGTCAGTAAAAGCTTAAACAAATTTGCTGATAATCCTGTTAATGACCTAGGTCAAGTGTTAACTGTTGTGGGTTATAAAACAGTGAAATTAAGGTGGCTGGTACCCTCAGGCAGGCAATATAGTTACAGAAGAGACTGAGGAGAAATTATTAAATTAAAAAATGACAGAACTCACTCAATTTCTCGATACCACAGGAATTATTCAGAAAGAGAACTGCATCCTTCTAAGAAAAAAGAAACACAATCCTCACCAAGCAGAGAATATCCAGCAGAGTGGAACAGGAGAACCTGTGGTTTCTGTGCACCTATGGGGCTCAGTCTGCAAACTCCAAACTGGAAAAGTTGAATGTTAAATCTTCCTGACATTGTCCTGCCCCGCAGAAAACAGCAAACACCTTTTACCAGTGAACACAGACAAAGCTGAGCTTCAGAGAACCTCCTTGAGCTCCTGTGACTGTGTAGGGAGAATTTGTCACGAGCACGGCAGAGTTTGAAAACAAACTCGGGGGAAAGTTTTACTTTTTATCCAGAAAAAAAGCCTAAATAAAATTTCTCTGGGGAGAAGCAAATTGAGAAAATCTCAAGCTCTCCAAGAAAAAGACAAGAAAAGAAAGCACTGAGCACCACAAAGTGCAGTAAGACAGCAGTTTGTCTTCAGCCCCTCTATCATCCTTTCCTCCCTTCATCCCATTCACTTCCCCTGTAGTATTACCATTAACAGTCATCACTTTTAATATTAATTACAAATGTTAAGTGCAGTTGGATTTAAAAAAAAAAAATATTTCAAGTCAAATAAATTCAGGAGCTATTTCTCTGATAGCTCTGCCCACACTCTTGTTACGTGCCCACTGCAACGTTTACATCCCCTAGAAGTTAGACTAAGCTGCACAAACACACCAAAAATTAGTTCCATCCACTGTTTAAAACAATTTATGGTGAGAATTTCAATAGTAGCTTTAATATAAAATGTAAGAAAAAAGGTAGACCTTTTTATCTATGTGCCTACATTAACAAATGCTGTCCAAAATAAATATATATATATCTATATTTTATTCTCAGTGGTGGAAAAAGGAAACTTTTATAAATACTGAGAAATATAGAAACATCTATCTCTAGTTTTGGGAGGAAATTTACGGGAACAACACCAGAAATGTAAATGAAGTGGTTAGAAAAAGATTATTTAATAGAACAAAACATCATCTTCTGACATGATTTAAAGCTGCATGCTAACACTTGTTCATCCAATTAGTGGGTCAGCAAATTATAAGAATTAAGATTTCTAAACTCACATGATCAATCCCAATAGTGTAAATAAATAAAAGGATTACCGAGCTTTCCTAAATGGGGTTTTAAAAAAAAACAAAACTAAAAAGCCCTTAAAAGTTGATCTTTTTTTAAAAAAGAAAACTGACAGTATTTCTGTTTTTTAAAAGCATAGCAAAACATATACTAAAAAAAAAAAAGCCACTCAAAAGCAGGTTACTCTCCTGTAACTGCATTTTTACTGTTGCTTTCACTAGCAATTTTGCAAATATTGCTCATCTTGTACGAGCCCTTGAAGCTCAAAAGAGACAAGGGAGGCAGCATTTGCTGAAAGCTGACTTGGACAAGTGTACTTAACATGCATTCCGTATGATACCCATATTTTCCCTCCTTTCTCAATTCTCAGCGCCAGTGACTCGAAACAAAGACACAAAAAGTGGGTTTTTTTGCAAACTGGAACGCTCCAATATCTTTCTGGCATAGTCACTCTCAGTTTGCAGAATGTGTCCCCACTGCCATGGAGGCAGAGCTGCTCCACTGACTGACAGAAGCACAACCCTTCCCTAAGAGGAATGGTAATAAGACAACAGTAACCCCTACTCACACTCTTCTTGCTTTCATTCCTGAAAATAATTTTTGAGAAATTACAGTATTTACAAAATAGCTTCTATCTGGAGGTTTAAAAGTGACTGTTGAAAGCACGCTCATTCAAAACAAATCTGTACAACACTGCATACAAAATAAATTTACATAAAACATTTGAACAGATGACATACTGCTCCTCTTGTATAATGGTACTATAATTATTTCCTAGCAATGAAACCAGCTGATTAAAGATTACCCAGGACTTGTGAAGTTTGCATCTTTCCTTAGTTATTTTTTACTATATATATTTTTCCTTCCAGAAATCATGCAAAGTTGTTACCTCGCTGCCTTATCACACAAGCACCCAGAATATCAGTAAGTACATCAGCATTATTTGTAAGGGAGAAATAAATAATTGCTCTGACAGGTTTCAGAGCTTCTCTACACAACCATCCAACTCGAGCAGGTGCGAGTTTTACATGGTTGTTGGGTGCTAGAAGTTCTTCACAACCTTTGCCCTCTAGATTTTATCCTGAAAGATAATAACACTGGACATCCTGGTCATGCCGAGTGCCTTCACTGCAAGCAAGCAAAAGCTCCATTTTCTTTTTTTTNNNCCCTTTTTTTTTTTTTTTTTTTTTTTTTCTTAATAGGGAAAGGATAGGGGTCTTTTAGGGTTTTTTTTCAAGTATTTCAATCACTTTCACAGCGTCTGGTTGTCACTATTTATTTTTTTCCCTGAAACCTAGCATGGGTTTTCAGCAAATGTCATCTTAGAAATTAACACAGCAAAAGAAAATAAACAACTCACTGTTTTTTTTTTTCCGGAAATTTACACTCGTTCACATACACACACAAACACAACTTTAACACGTTGATACATATCCGACACAAACTACACGATCTGACACAAACCCGCTAGGGAACCAGAAGGAGGTTTTACAGGGCAACAAGCTTCTTTCGCGTATTAATTAAAAGTTTTGAAAGGCAGGACGACTAACGCAACCACCACCTCTGCAGATGAGAAAGGGCTCGGAGTTATCACCGGGCTGAGAGCGACGGTAGCATCGGGGGCTGGGGCAGAGGCGGCTCGCCCCGGGCACCTGCCGGGGCTGGGGCTGCGGGTCCCGGGCCACTGCCCCTTCCCTTCCCTGCCCCGCCGGTGCCACCTCGCCCCGGGGCT
>VXBC01009454.1:88816-107874 GCA_013399945.1 Ploceus nigricollis
GGAGGTGCCCCCGAGCCCGGCCCAGCCCCGGGAGGTGCCCCGTCCCAGGGAGCGGGGGCTCGGCGATAGGGCTGGGTGACACGAGTCACGTAACTCGGGAGCCTCGGGTGGGTGTTGCAGCCGGCTACGATCCGGTCGTGTCCAGTTACCGGGCTCTCCCGGGAGGAATGCAGCGGCAAAGGAGCGGTAAAGCCTCGGGAGTTTCAGGCTGCAGCCGTGGCTGGCTTGCCGGAGAAGCAAACGCCAGTTACATCGTTCGTGCCTTGGCTGCCCGCGGTGACAGCCTGCACCACGCGGGGCCACAACTCCGGCCCCGAGAGCAGGCTGGCTTTGCCATCACTGGAGCAGGGGCCTCCACCCGGGAGCTGCTCTCTGTAGGAGTGTGTAGCTCTACTCTAGAAGTTGCCGTGTAAAACGAGTGTTTTTTCTTCGTGCTTGCACCTTTCCTTCAGTCCTTGCAGCCCGTCAGAGGCCCCAGAGTACCTGTCAGAGCACAGAGCAGAGAAACAGAGCTGCTATTCCGCTGCTCTCAGGGGGAATCACTGCAGAGCAGCGCTTCCCAAGCTTCCCCTTCTGCAGCTCGTTTTTTCAGAATGTGGACAACTTCCTTCCCAAGTGACTCGTCCCAGGTCTCCAGAGCCACCCAGCGTGGTTCTGTGGAAAATGGGAAAATATCTGAATAATACTGAGGTCAAATAAATATTTCACTCCAAACCAAAGCTATGCATCCTCACAGTACAGAGGCTGGCTCTGAATGCATGTGCTGTCTGCACACACAGCAAGCAACAGGATGGGAGGAGAGGAGCCTCTGGCAACAGATGTGGAACTACGTCTCAGAATTAACATCAAAAATCTTTGATAGCAGGGAAACTAATCCCCAGTGTTTCTCAAACATCTGAACAGCCTCCTTCTTCATCGTCCTGTGTGTCCTTGTGTCCTCAGGGTCACCAGTGCCAGCAGGACAGCTGGGAACTGCTGCCTGCAGCACCTGAGCTCCAGGTTCATCAAACAACATGGAATCACCAGCTTGCTTCAGCAGTGATGCAGCTTCCCTGCAGCAGAAGAGGAGGTGCTGGACTGGTTGCAAGCCAGGACCCGTGCCAAGGTCCCTCCTGCACAGTATTGGCACCCCCCAAACGTCTGGTTTAACTCTGCACTGCACTGAAGAGGTTGGAATTATGTGGAAACCAAAGCAAAGCAGAGACAAGGCTGTGAGAAGTCATCTCAGACAGGTTCCTGGTTCAGGAGAGCACAGGGAGAACATGAGAACTAAAAATTAACATGATATTAATCTCCTTTCCTGTTTCCAGGCTTGA
Organism: Ploceus nigricollis; assembly: GCA_013399945.1. Classification (NCBI taxonomy): domain Eukaryota; kingdom Metazoa; phylum Chordata; class Aves; order Passeriformes; family Ploceidae; genus Ploceus; species Ploceus nigricollis. Next base: position 90,133 of record VXBC01009454.1, read on the forward strand.
TTATTCAATCGGTTGATTAAATTAAAGATTAAATTAAAGAATCATCAAATTTAATACCATTTGTTTCATGTCTCCAAACCTTCCTTTCACTCTTTTTTACCATCTACCCCATTTCCTCTGTGGTCAAACTTCCAGAAGATGGAAAAAATGCCCAGAGCTCTTGGGCAGGAAATCTGCAAGGGCAGAGGGAGGAGCAGGATGGTCTGGTCATGCAGTTAACCATGTATGGCCCAGAGGAAAACATCTCCTGTCCTCCTTTGTCCTTCTCAAGTCTCATTTCACCACACCTTCCCATTCATTGGAGAAAGATGCTTCTCTACAGCAAAAAAGGCCAGAAATTCACACTCCTCAAAATACAAATTTCCCTAATATTAAAAACTATTTTGCTTTAGTTTGAAGAGGTTTTTTTACAAATATTTTCCTCAGCTTTTTTAGAATACGCAACTGTTTTCATTGAGTTCTGTCATACAACAGAGATACGTCTTTTAAACCCTACTAAGTTCTCAGGACTACTAGTTCTGATCTCTCTGAAACTGCATCTTTCTTTCATGATTTCAGCTAATTTTTTTTTAAAGGTGTGAGAAAAAGGTGAAACAAAAAGGGTAAAGAAAGAACAAATCTAGGGGGTGGGGAGTGGGGAAGAATGAAGATGACAATCAACCCAAAACCCAATAAACTTCTGTTTTCAGTTAGTGGAAAAAAAATATTTCCAAAGAAGGGAGTTTTTGAGGTTACTCATGGCAATCACTTTCCAAATTTGTAAATATCTCAGCATCAGTGAACTCATCTTGTATAGGAAGAAAAGTATAATTATCAACACAATCCATATAATGCAAATTTTAATATCAAACTTTCCAGAAAGAAAACCTCTCAAGTGAAAAAATGAAAAACAGAAATACTTGGAAAAATTTGAAACAAAGAACGCGTTTTTAAAAAACTTGACTAAAAAAAACCCCCACAAACCTGGGAAAATTCTCAGCAGGAGAGAAAGATTAAATTCACTACAAATTTCTCACTAGGCTTTTTTCTCTGTGACGCACGTTGTGTTAGTTTTGTGCAAATTGCATGTTTACTCTATTAAGAGTAATTTTCTGTGAGCTTAAAGGGCACCTTTGAAGAAAGAAAATAGCCTCTAGTGGCATTTCTACATAACCCGAGTGCACATGGTAATATCTTTGCCCTAGCATCCATAAAATCCTTCTGGAGAAACACATAACTATGATTTATGATTTTCTGCCAAGCCTGGCCTTTAATTTCTTTAATATATTGGAGATCAAAATCCTTACTAAACACAAATTTTATCTCTTACATTTTTCTTTTGTAAACAGGGAGGTGACACATTCTGTGATTGTATAATGGAAAAAAGAAATCATAACACATGGGCAGAATGCTCTGGATCCCACGTTTGCATACTAAATAGGAAAACAACTTTCTGCCTAATGAAAAAATGCTACAGATTATTAGGAATAGCCACAGAAGTAATCAATCAATTTATCCAATGGACTGGGCCACAGCCTGCTTCCAAGAAGCTTTTTAATGTTTATGGCTCTTGAGTGGCGTAGTTTAATTAATTGAATGACACGAAACTTCTAATCTTAGAGATTTAAAGTATTTTCCTTAAAAACAAACAAAAATAATTAATGACAGGTTCGCTACTCATAAAGAAAGGTGGCTGGACAATCCCCCATTTATTCAGGGAGGAGGCAGAACAATGGTCCCCAAGTGATGCCTTGCCTGTGCATCCATGGGATTGCTGGGAGGCGTGAGAACATCTCCCCCTCAATTTCTGGGATTTATTTATGCAAGTTCTTGTTTGTGATATGGATACACCTTCCTTCACACAGTCCTGCAGTGACAGAACTTTTCCACATAAATCATAGCAGGGACACCTTTTTTAAATCATTCAGTAATTAGTTAGGCTTCCAAATAACCCCCTCCGTATATATATATGTGTGTGTGTNTAAAAATATTATAAATGGAAACATTGCTGCTTGAGTTCATCCTAAATCTGACATGAGCCACTCTTGGAGATGTTGACCAAGGAGGAAAACCCCTCCCATGAGCCACCAAGTAGATTTACTTGGTTTAAATATTCTTTGGGAAAGGTTTTACAGCATAACTCAAAGGTCTCCTAATGTACAGTGTCACCCTGAAAATGCAAGCAGATGAGGAAATGCAGGATGTGGAAGAGTAAAAGGCAGGATGCAATAAAAACAAATGATAATGAAGTGTGAAAAGTTACTTTAAATAAGTCATGTAAAGCTAAGCTATAGCCCTTTCCAATCAATACTTACATAATAATTATGTGAAAATCCAGACAAATGGATTAAAAAGACAGCATAAAAAACTCAGCTTTGAGCAGCAACAAAGCTGAACTTGTAATTATGAAACAACTGCGCACCAATCCCATAATGAAAAAAAGTATGGAGATAGAAAAAGGTAGAAAAGCAAAATGCAAATGAAGTTTAGCTGCAAGTTTTCCCCATAAAGCCTGAATCGTTTGTTAAATATGCAATAAAAAGGTGACAGTCCAAGCACTTAGACTGAATTTACCTATCTGTAAACAAAAATCTATAGAAGCCATAAAAGAAAAGCTCCACCAGCATTACTGCCAGTTTTCAGAGAAAAACAACATTTATGTGCAGGAGAGAGTATTGCTACCATGAAAGAGCTTGCCAAATTTTAGCTTTAGGATGGAGCACTTACAGTAGAAATCCATGAATCCTGTAAAACCAGACTGTATTATGGAGACACTGGCAGACCTCCAATAAGGTGCATAATGATAAGTTTGATCAGTTTGTTTTTCTTCTTGCAGGTCACAAAGAATGTTCAGAAATTTCTGTTGTAAGGCCAAAACAAAATAAAAGACAACCAAGAAATGAAATTATTCATTCTCATGTATTTCATCTCACTGATCTTTTGTTTCTTTTTTTCCCAGAAGAAAGGGCAAGGCAGTGTTGGACAAAAAATAGGCAGACACATTTTAAAATAAATATGACAGTACTTCTAATACCAGGGATCAACATCCAATCTGGGGAATGCACTTGGAGAGTGCATGGGCAAAATTCCATAATCTGGCTGAGCTGGATTGGAAGAATTCCCTTGTCTTTGCAGAGCCAGGCTTGCACACTGACAGCAAAATAGGTCGTCTATTTTTGCCAGCTAAAAAACAGAGAGAAACACTCATGGCCAACTGCAATTTTAAACAGCAGAATGCAAACACTCTGAAGAGTCTCTGTTCACAACATGTGAGAATTCCTTAACAGTTTCATTTCCACGGGGAACTTTTTGCATTTAACTGTTGATTATATATACTTTTTTTTTTTTTTTTTTTGCCTCAGTAAATGGTACCTGAGATTCTGCAAATTGTTGAGCTACTTTTATATTTTCTGGCAATTTGCTGGTTTTTTCCTCAAATCACCTCACCTCCTCCCTGGTAGTCAAAGTTTTCTCCTCTTCTATCCCATGGAACTGGCAGCACAACTTCTGTCCACATCCAAGGAAGCATCAGAGGATAGAATAAGCCAACACCATGAAGTGGAATTATCTTAGAACCCTCAACTTCACATCCAGCATCAAGCATGAAATAATTTCATACTAATAATATACATATTACATTCATAAGCATTGCTCATAATGGCAAGGTGGGTATTTGATTGCACACTGTACATACAGTTACTAATTCCCAACTAAATGCTACCACCCAAGGGGAAAATCAGAATTCAAAAGGGGATAACCATATTCCAAAGGCTGCTTGCCAATTCTAATGCCTGCATGGAGACACAGAGTTCCTGTTTGCTTCAAAAGCTGCTTCCTTCAGGACTTTGGGGAGAGCTTGGAAACTGAGGACAGCACCATATGCAATAATGAGCTATAATTAGCTATTAGGTATATAATAATTAGCTATTGGCTATATAGGCTCAGAATGTGTCAGGGTACACAGGTCCTTCAGAAGCTCCTCCACAGACAAGTTCCTCACGTGCCCAGCTTGTACCAACATTTCTCGGCCTCCAACCACAATACAGCAAAAATACACCAGAAAAGCTGAGGTAGCCCCTGATTACAGCCCCCCAAAGCATCCTTCCCCCCCAGCTGCAGCCAGCTGGGTGCAGAACATGTTCTCAGCAGCCACACCTGTGCTGCTGGATGAGCTCAGCTTCTGTGAAATGTCCCCATCCTCCTGACCCATCACCCCAGCTCACCCTGTGCGTGCTGAGAAGCTCTCAAGTCTTCCAGTGTTTTCTTCTTGATTATAATGAGTTAATTACTTTGCCAGAAAGCATGAGGTAGCTTTTTTATTAATCTCCTCGGCCACTTGGGCAATGAAGAATTGCAGTTCCTCCAGAAGGCTAAGCTAACATTATCTAAATATTATTCTTTATAATTATTAGACAACACATGCAATAAATAATTATAGCTCATTAGTATTCTTCCAGCCCAGTTGACCCATAGCAGGACAGTCTGTCAACCTTGGGTCAAGCAGCCTTATCCATTAAATGGGAGTTTTTATGATATTTTAGGCTTTCCTCCCCAGTCCTGCAGCCAGCTGCAGCTCTGTAGTGAAGGATGGAGCTCCTTAACCTTTCTAACTCACCAGAGAGGGTTGGAAATGCAAACATTTCTTATTCTGAACTGGAGATGTGCTGTCTATGTCAGTAGAATATATTACAAAGATTTCTTGTCCTCTTGAACATGAAAAAAAAGCTTTTTCCACTGCAATATCAGATTTGGTTTACCTGAACTAAATTTTCAATCTTTAAAACCCCTTTATTCATCAGGGTTATTTTTCACGAGACAGACAGTTCATGACTTAAATGTTGGCTTTAACATTTGCTTAAAGAAATTCCCTCATTTCTTTGAGCTGTCACCAAAACCTGGAAGAATGTGTGAGTTACTTTTTTGGTACCAGAAATGTAGAAAGGCTCTGTCGTTTGTGTTACCAAACTAAAGTTGCTGGAAAAGGTTTACTAGCATTGAAATTAGTCATCTCTCTAGAGATTTTAATGAGAGAAATAAACCAGTGAGTACTCAATCATTTCCTTTGGATGCATCAGCTTTGGAACTGGGAAGTAGCAGTAGCAGGATTAAAAGAAAGAAGTAACAAATAATTTGTACAGTATGGTGGGGGAAATTTATTACAAAGAGTTGCAGGATTTTCCTAGATGAATGCAAGGTTCTAGCTCAAAAAGCAGCTGTAGAAAATGCATAGAAAAAAAGAACCATAATAAAATAAAACCAAAAAATCCCCCAAACTATTGGAAAAGCTGGAGACAATTAGCAGAAAACAGTCCCCATTCAGTTCCTAAGATGAACTTACACTACTGGCAATGCCAAGCTGCAAAACTAAAAATCCAAAACCCACTAGAACCAAAGTGCATTTCTTGAGAAAAGTGGACACTCATCAAAAGTGACATAAAATTAGAGCTTTACATAAAATGAAAAAGAGGAGATGCCTTGCAGTGGAAATTCAGGGACTTGTCAGATGTGTGGAGGGGAATGTTTTGCTGAAACCCAAGATGTGCAAACCCAGTGTACTCTGCTGGGTTTATGGATGTGCTCCCTTTAATGGGACTTTGTTTTAAATAATACTTTGCTTTAAGATGGCAGCTGAGTGAATTATTACCATTGCCCAGGAGAGAACAAAAACTGCAGCATTTACAGAAGAACCCCTGAGATAAATCACAGGAAGTGGAAGGAGGAACAGAACCTCCATCTCTGCTTAAGGATGGAGAACCTTGCAGACACCTCCAGCAAAGTGCAAAAGCCTGAGCTCTGTGACCTAGAGAAGGCAGAAGAAAGGGTCAGATCTTTTATAATATGGGTCCTGATTGCTGGGTTGGTTGGGAGTGTTGTTTGTTTGTTTGCTTGCTTGTTTGGGTGGGGTTTTTTAATTTTTGTTTCTGATTTTTTTAAAGTTTTTAAATTTTTTTAAAAATTAAAATCCAAGTTATCACCTACTTCTAAAGAATTTACTTTTATATCAATTTCAGACCTATACATGCTGTGCCACCTGCCCTTTAGTTTTCCTTAAGAAGACTGCAAAGGATTCTTGTGAGCTCTAGAATAATAAAGACAGCATTTTCTATTATTTGATACAGTCTCAAATGTTTTGTCTAGAATTAAATAACCAAGCCATGCTGATTTTGCCAAACTTTTTTTTTTTGTTAATTTTTAAAATTTTTATTTTATTGAGCAATCTGCACTGTGTTTGTCAGATAAGCAAATATATTTATATTCCTTCCACATATGTTGTCTGATTTCATGTTAGCCTTTTTGTAAAGGAGGTAAATATGTTTCTTGGAGACTTTAGGAGTTTAAGCTTATGACCTCCCAGCTTTTACAAGAGAAAACAAAAAATTGCTCACTAAAATGTTAGGAAGGGCACTCCATTTTTAAAGGATGTTATTATTTGAGTTGGAGTTGTAATGGAGCTAAGCCCCACCTACTTAGAGAACAGGGCCAAACATTGCTCTTGCTTACAGCAGTTTAAATCCTTGGAGGCCTTTATTACTAAGAAAATTGAGTAAGATTTCAGTAAAATCAATTTTTAAAAGCACCAGGAGCTTGCTGTTGACCTCAGCTACAGCAGTCTGTGCAGCTTTGCTAAAACCTGCTCTCTCTCTCTTAAATCTGACTGACGCCACTGATGAATTGTGCTGTAAAATTTACTGTTTCAATCCCTTTAACACACAGAAGCTGCTGCTGCTTGTGTTCTGGAGTACCCTGTGAGATGGGAGGGAGAGGTTTTCCCAAACTGACTGCAGGAATACAGAATTCTCTTCTCTCTGGCACCACTTCTCAGCTCCTTTAGCACTTGGGTTAACCCACAGCAGCAGCAGAGATGGGGGGATCAGCAGCCTGAAATGTGGCACTGGAGCAAACTGTCCCCACCTCTGTCCCCTCACAAAGTCCTGCACAGAGCTGGCAGGTCTGTACCTGTTACTTCCCTTGCTTTATATGCAGTGGTCTGGTGCTTTGGAGTTTTATTTCACAGTTTTTACTTACCATCATTATTGTTACTGTATAATGGGATCTTTGACAATGACTGTAGCACCTAGAATACCTCAGGAATTCAAGCAAGAACTATTTCACACCTTCAAACTTCCCTTCTTCTGTGCACCCTCAGAAGCTTTCAGACTTTTTACCTGACACAGCCTGAAATAAATCTGGAATTCCTGGCTAGATAATGAGGTAATAATAGTTCCATTTTCAGTTTTGGGGTTTTTTCAGCTTTTTCCTCCATGAAGGATTGCCCTTGGTGGCACATCAGTCACCTCACACCACCAGACCGAGCAGCAATACTGAATATGCAATATTCAAATATCTTACCCAATAAACACCTATCAATAATGCATATCCAAACTCCCACAGTAGTTTCATTTTTTAACATGTCTCTGTTTGCCGTCAAATCACCATGTGCACTTTGATCTTGCACGCTTGACACATTTTAACAGACAGAAGGAACAGAACCATCAGTTCTTTCTGGCACCATCTGGGGTTCTTTTATAGATGCTTTCTCCCTGGCTGCCTAAAACTCAATTCAGCTTTGGTTTTTTGCCTTTTTTTTTTTTTTTTCCCACACCATCTTCCTGATCTTCTTTGCTTGGCCCCAGGTTTCTTCCCAACATCACCTTCCAAGCCTTTACCTTTGTCACACATTCCAGTGCTGCTGTAAAGCTCAGGAGAGGTTTTTTTTTCCCCTTGCTATTCTCATTCTGCTTGAAGTGCACTGCAATTACAACAGGATATGAACTATCCTGCACTGTTATAGATGTGTTCAATTTTCTCTCTTTTAGTAGAAGTCTTTTCCCATCACTTTGGCCTGACAAACGTGACATTCACACTTTGATTGTATATGTCTGCTTTACACAGCATAGCTAATGACTTTCCCTTACCCTGACTTGAATTCCAGATTAGTTTTCCTACTGCTGAGCATCCCATTCTGTCAATAATTGCAGGACAATTATCTCATTTGCGATTTTTTTTCCTCCAAATGCCGAACAAATCCGTGGATCTTAGAGAATATGATGCAATAAATGTAAGGTTTTAAACTAATTCTTCATTCTGGAGACTCTCCTCACTGTGTCTATCAGTCTGCAGACACCCCAATGACTTCTGCATAGTCTCAGAAGGGATTTCAGTTTGCCTTCTGCATTGCCAAATACTCAGTTTCTTCTTAAAGTTTTTATGTGGTGCTGTGACACAAGTGTTACAAAATTTGAGGCTTAATCTTAAAAGCCAGGACAGAAAATAAGATTTCTATCATAAAGCCTTGCCACTGTTTCACCTGATTCCTCCATCACTTGCCTTAATGCAAAAAATACTTTATAAATCATGCTGTTTTCTAGAGGCAGAGGCCAACCATATCACAGAAGATTTTCCTTCGATCTCTGGGGGATCTCAGACATCATCTCCTCTGCAAGGTGTTATTTTGGGCAATGAATCATGGATACCATTTACTACCTTACACAGCTCTTCATTTTGGACTTTCAATCTCGAGTGTAAATATCAAGTCTCACTTGAACTCACCTGGCCACTTCTGTTTTGTTTTGTTTTAATTAATTTTTTATAGGCTCTGAAATAGAAAATACTGGTATTACTGAACTATGGATTTATCAGACATCCACAAAAGGTGGGAGGGAAAGACTTTTTTCCTGATTTTTAATCTCTTCTGCCTTCTATGTGCTGAAAATTATCCTAAATTATCTTTCCCACTAAAATTCTGTAAGGCCCTGAAAATTAAGAGATGCAAAGTTATCTTTGACCTGTGTCTCATTTCTGGACCTTATTCACCTTAGCCTGAACAGACAATCCAATTTAGCAAAATAATATCTTCAAATTATTTTTTTATTTTTTTGACAGCAAATCAGAACAACTGTAACTAAATAATATAGAGTTCAAGTCTGTATCAAGAAATATAATATTTAAAGAGGTCCCTAAAGTAACATAGGATGTCAAATTCAATGTAGGTGATGTAAAATTTGATGCCAGGACTGTGACTTTGGTGTTTCAAACTCAGGAGGCACAATGGTAGTTTTGGCTGTTGGTTTCTGCATTTCTGAAACCTTGTGGTTTTGCTTAATATATTTTCCAGTACTTCTTTCCAGTCAATTCTTTGTGCATTCAAATCAAAGTATATTAATAATGAGAAAATATAAATCCTCTCCACCTCCTCCCCACCAGCACTCACAGAATCATTAAGGTTGGAAAGTACCTTTAACATCAACAAGTCCAATTATTTAAAAAATAATAAACCCAGTGAAAGACTGAGGCAACTTCAATTTACCAGGCATTTTTTCTACTTTGTGGTTAATAGAAAAAATAAGTTTAATGACAACATGACAGATGGTTTTCTTTGTGTAACAGAAAATAGGGGATAAAGAGATTTGACTAAGAGAAATCAGGACTCTTGTCTCTCATCGTGTATTTTGGGAACTGTAGGCTTTTTGGTTTAAGGTAACCATTTAAATATTGAGGACAGAACTCTGAAGCCATTTCATGGGTCAAAAAGATGAACATGGCTCCATCAGAAGCAAGGAATTTGTTACAAATCCACTACTGAAGTTAAGAGCACATTGGAAGGAGGAAGGCTTAAAATAGATCTCCCAAGAAATATGAGTGTATTTCATATTTATCTCCAGTGGAGGTTGCAGAGTGACACAAACATCTCTGTGTTGTTTCTGTGTCTCACTCAGTTTTATTGCAGATCAATCAAGAATACTCTCCATGCATAAATATATTCCTGCCAGTGCTTGAAATATAGATTTTTCCATTATAATTTTTCAATTCCTTTTTTTGTGCTACCTTTACATTGTCCTGGTCCTTTTCACTTCACTCTCAGAATTAAATTGGTGCCTTTAGGAGTTCCTGATTTCACAGGAAGGAATAACTGCGTTTCATAACCTTTTTATCATTTCACCACACCTCCCCATCAACACATCCCTACAGGTACAAACATAAAATATAAACAGCACATATAATCTTATCCTTTTTTCTTTTCTTTTTTGTTTTTATTTTTGCATCATAGCAGTGTCTGTAAATACCAGCCAAGAACAATGTCCTTTAAAGTTCTATGAGAATACAGTCCTGAGCCATAAAGTCCTTGGTATTAACCCAATAAGATATGCAAGGAATTCAAGAGAAACAAAACCCAATGTACAGATAGAAACTAGAGCAGGAAAAATCCCTTCTCTGACTCTTTCAGCCCAAAAAATTACTGGGTCTTTCACCCTTACTGAGAACAACCCTAAGGAGATGAAACACTTGCTCATCTCTGAAGCTCAAGATAGGAACATTTCAATGGAAACAAAAATGCCAAGATAGACAATATGAAAAGGGAAAATACTGCTTTGATAATACCTCAGAAGAAAGGAATGAGGCCCAAAGCTTTGGTACTTATCTCTAGCAGGGTCCCACATGGTTCTGCAGGATGGCCTTGCTCACTGTGTGGTGTATAACACCTGTCAGGGGATGACTGCCAGCCAAAGAAGCAAAGCTTTGAAATTCTGGTTGGAAATTTTACTACTTCTTGGTAAGATTTTATTACCAAGTAGTAAAGATACTACTTCTTGGTATTACCAATAGTAAAGATACTACTTCTTGGTATTCTAAGTGAGACAATGAGGGGGAAAAAAACCAGCCTGATAAACGACACTTCTACTGCTTACCATGAACTGATGTGTGGCACTGGCAAACAACATTTGCAGCAATTGGCAGAATTGAAAATCTACTTGCAGAAGTAGATTTGCAAGAAAGACAATACAGAACTGGTTATTCCTGTGCTATTAATCAATCCAATCTAGTACTTCTTTTACATATCACTGAATGTTTTGTGGAAATCATGAGCTCTCATGCAATATCTTGTTTAAAGCTCACACTGGGAGAGCCTGGTCCTCTGCAAAATCACACCAGTTGCAAGCTGAACACTGCAAGAAAAGGACCCTTGTAGCCAAACACTACGAAGTTAAAACCTTCACCACATTATGCATGGGATTTTTATTTTACTGTAAAATTTGGGCTGTTAGGGACTTGGAAAACATCGCTTAGACAAATTTTTTAACACAGGAGAATTATTCTGAAAAAGAAAAGAGCTCTCACTGAAAAAAATTGAATTCCAGGAAAACTTGATCAGGGAAAAGGGGAAGCAAAAATGAGGGAAGAGAAATGGAATAGCAAAATGAAACAATTATTTCTGTCAGTGCTCCTCCATCTTTCTTGTTCACTTCCCAGTGGGTCTCTCCAGCTGTCATTCCTTCATGAGAGCTATAAGAGAAATAACCAAATTTAGTAAATCTGGAGCAAACTAGTGTCATACAGAAATAGTTTATCCTGGAAGAATCAGCAGATGTATGTTTAATGGTGAAATGTGGGCACTCAGGGAGAATTCCCAGCCACAGTAAAAAGGACTGGAATTTCAGCCAGTCACCACAATTCAAAGCCATCAGGAAGCAGCCAGCTAATTCTGAGAAGGCAGCTCTGGTCTGTTGACACCCTTTTTTTTGGAGAAGTGGACACCTCTATCTCCATCTGATTTGCACCAGTGAATATTAGTCAACACAGCAAATGTAATATCCAAAAAATCTGTTCTTCACTCCATCCTCTGCCCCTCCAGCCCTACCAACTGGTGTGCAGCTGTGCCTGATCATGTGCTTCTCTGCAGGGTTCTGGGGACACAGCTGAGGGATGTCCCCCAGCCCCAAGCATGTGAGATGCTCCTCACAGGAGTAACATTTGGCCATGGAGACGTCAAGTCTGCTTCAGGCTGTTGCTTCAAACATTCTTTTAATGGGCAGCTTGTGACAGCAAGGACAACTGTGTGCAGACAATCTGAGACTGCACAGCTTTGCTGAATGAATGCCATCCTGAGTCAATACCTCCACTGTTTACCTTGAGAAGATGAAAATCAGATTAAACTCCTGAGGTTTTTTGGCAGGTGGAACAATTTTCCCCACAAGGAACGGGCACGGTGAGTTTGAATCTGTATTCCTGAAATGCAACAAAGGTACTCAATTAATTTGGAGAAGTCACTATCAATTTCTAAACTTCCATTGAGAAACCATAAATAATGCTTTGCAAGCTTATTAATTTAATAGCTCTGATATTCATTCTGTTTCATCATGTGTTTGCCAGGCTTTTATTCATTTTGATCTGTTTTTTCCTCCTCAAATGTTATTTTAAATAGCTCTCATGAAATAGCTGCATAATAAGTGTACCCTTTTGTTCTTCTTCAAGGAAGCTCAGCAAAAGCATAACAAATAATAAAGCTGATAAAAGGATACATGAAATGCATACCAAAAGCCAGGCTTTTTCTGATGCAAGCACCATTTAACTTCAAGCTAAGACATCTCTCATACTGGGAAGCTGTTGGGCAATGGATGGAAGCCAGAGCCAAGTAGTGGAATTCTGGTTTTACCCTCCTGACTGTAAGTGTGCAATATAATAATGTGTTATTTGGCCATCCAGCTCAGAGAGGTAAGAGGGCCCTTTCATGGCTTTCACCTTTCTTGGGTGAGCAAGAATTAAAATGAGTTGTTAACAAGAAAACAGAATACATAATGATCATGGCAGAATCTAAAAAATTATGACATTTATGCTCACACACTTATATTTTGGAGAGTGAATGTGACTGAACAAGGCAATTATCTCTAATTAGGAGGGGCTAGGGTCATTCCATTAATTATGTCCATCACAGCTGGTTAACAATATTGATTAACGAGATAAGAAGCAGAATAAGCCATTCATCCCTGAATGGGGTTATTATAGATTTTCTAGTGAATTCCTACAATGTATTTCAAAAGGAAAATTGCAGAATTGGAGGTGCCATAATTCCAACAAAGCCTGATTTCAAACAGGCTCTTCTGAAAAACATTCCTGAAACAATCTGCTTTTGTTAATATGGAATAATTATGGAGCTAAATAAACATACGAGAGCATTCCATAAGTGTGCCTGACACACACAGGGAAAACACTCTTTGATCCTTGAAGCAGAAAAAATTTCAGGCCCAAACTTTGCATGGCTGGAGACAAAGACAAATTAAAATCTGATTGACTGCAAGTGATTAAGAAGAATGCAGATCTGCCACAAGAAGTCCTGGACTAACTTGGAAGTGGTTGCCTAAGAATGGCTTGGTGCAATCCCTGGTTTAACTCAAAAACTGTCAGTGGAATCATGAAATATTTTGTCTGTGAGATGTTATGAAAGAGAAATACAGACATGTATGTTCACACTCACAGACGTACTTGCTCCTCCTTCACGTTTTGCAATAAAATTCTCAATCTGTAAGATGTCTTATTTCCAAAATAAAAATCAGGTTTTTCCTGCTTTTTTTGTTTGTTTGGGGTTTTTTTTTTGTTGTTGTTTTTTTTTGTTGTTTTTTTGTTTTGTTTTGTTTTATGTGCATGTGAGCTTTGGGAATTTTTTTTTTTTTCCTTCTGCGTCCTGTCACATCACAGTGATTGATCCCCAAGTTTGGTGGCAGGCAACCAAGTGGGTATCAAATATCCATGGTGCTTCTGAAGCACCGGTGCCAAACTGCAAATTGGAAACGCTCTCCTGGTTGCTCCACCAACAAAAGAGATCCTTGATGTGCAATTCCACTCCTCATCCCTCTTAGGCAGCTGAGAGGAGACAGCAGCAGCAGCAGAGCATGTGCCTGATTGTTGGCATGTCAGACAGACATTATTAAAAACAGTGGGGGCAAGAAGAAAGATGAGAGGAAGGCTTTTGGTGTTTTGTTCCAATGCCTGAAAGCTTATTTAAGAAGAAAGGAGTTCCTGGATGCACTGACATAGATATAAGGACTTGATGCAATGAAGGCATCCAAACTTTCTTTGTGTATTTTGGATAATGGCATTTTCAGATAGCTTCCATTTTATATTAAAAGAACACATATGCTAAAGTAATCTGATTTAGAAACCTTTGTTCCTCTATCTTAATATCATATTTATATGATATTAAGCCAAGCAACTATCCCAGAATTAACACAAAAGCAAACTTATTCTGACCCTGTGTATAAAATACAAGTTCTTGGTCAGGTCCAAAATAATCTTCTCATATTCACTGCTTCAAAAAAAGGAATACAAAGAATAATACTTTTTAGAACATAAAGCAATTGCTAATTGATAACAATAATATTTAAATTGTTCTCTGAATGAAAACATTTAAGAAGCATTTAACTACAGTGCTCACAGCAAAATTAAAGCTGTGGTTGGGCAGATAATAACTCCTATCCTCATTCAGCAAAGAATTAAACCCTCTCACAACACCTGCTCTACACCAGAGATATTATAGAGCAAACACTGAGGGGGAAAAAAAAACCCTTTCTACTGGAAATACACAACTTTTTTTTTCCCCCACAATGTTTGTTTTGGTAGACAGATTCTTTAGGAAAGTTTAACACTAGAACAATGTGTTTTATGTGTAAATGTAAAATACCAAATCATGCAGTCGAGAAAGAGATGCAAAGCATTTTACATGGACTGTCAGAACTTTGATAAAGAATTCAGAACTGACTTTTTTCAAGCCTTGATACTGTGGTGTTCCAGGAAATGCTGCAAGTCAAAGTCTGACAGTGGGCTCCCCAGCATTCTTATTCCTTACTTATAAATGGAAATTTCTCTCCCCCCAAAAAAAAAAAATCAGTAAAATACAGACTATCATCATCATCTTGGGCAGTTGTCAGCACTTCACTGCTGAAGTGGCATTTCTTTAATGTCAGTACTTTTGATGATGATGCAGACAAAGTTTCCAAATGACCTGAGAAGGTTCCAGAAGAGGTACTCCCTAGAGATGCTGCCTGATAAAGACAACTGAACAAATGAAAGCATGATTGAACTGAACTACAAACCTCAGAATGTGGATATTTTGAGAATCAGCTGTACTGGAATAAAATGTTTCATGTTTCTATATGAAACACAAATTGGCTTTACAATTAAAACTTAAAAGGCAGAAACACAGATATTTTCAAGATTACAAGACATTTAAAAGACACCATCCCAGAACTACTTTAGGGCAATGATGATGGTATCAAAAGGCTGTAGCTGAGACTGGTTCCTACTAAAAAGCAATTTCACCAGTGTAGAACTGTTATCAGGGAAATTACAACCTCTGTGGTGACTCCTTGTGAGCATCAGATGAGAATTGAAGATTATGGGTGCAGATGAGAGGGAAAACTTTGCCAGAATGCTGGGAACTTCTGGAATAATTCTAGGAGTTAATGGTAAAACTTGATTAAACTATGCTGTTGTTTATGGATCCTAATGCTTTCAACATTACAAAGCACAAAGCAAAACCTTTTTTTCTCATTAAGCACAGAATACACAATTTCTAACCACTTTTCTTGAATGCCACAAGATATAAACTACAGTGTAACCACATTGTTCTTAAATTTGCAGTAAATACCCCCTTCTTTGAATTTCCTGGGGCTGAATACTCCAGTGTGTCTTCTGTGGTTAAAATCTGTAATGTGTCTTCCTTTTTATTCACTTATTTCTCCCCCTTTGCGGTCTTTGAAAGAATCTTTCTCCTCTAAACCTCTGCATTCTTACAGCTACCAAGTCCTTCATGTTTCTGTCAACAGAAAGAAGCTTTGAACAGGATCAAGTAAAATTACATCAAGCTTTTTTATTGCTATCACTATATTTATTAAAGAGCAGCAGACTTTGCAAGAGACTTTTTTTTAACCATTATATTCCAGCTCTATGGCACAAATACTTCTATTTCAGCTTGCATTGCAGCTGTCCTGAAAAAAGTCAGGTTTGTAGAATTTCTTCCTTGAGATCTGTTCAACAAGGGACATGCTCAGCATGTACTTCAGCATCCAAAAAACCAACATTTGTGCCTTGAGTTTGATTTGCAGATATTATAGAGCCTACTAACTGCAAAGTCTGGAAGCTTTGTAGGACCAGTGCACTTAAATCAGGGCATTCCTGTACCAACAGGAAAAGCACAACCCTAAGCTCCAAAGAGGAATGAGAAGCAAAACAAAAAAGGACACATTAAATAAATTCTGTAGCATGTCAGCCCCACTACCTGTCTCATGATACTTCTTCCTAGATTAAGTAAGAAGCATCTGCTTATCTGCAGTTGCCAGACTCTTTAGTTTCCAGTTATCAGGTCCTCTGCTTCTTCTGCCTCTCCTTCATGCTCCTGCAGTGTCCCTCCCGTGCTTCTTTGCAGCTATGACATTTCCCAGACAGCACAGGCAGGTATCAAACCCCCAACTGCACTTATTCTTCTGATCTGCTGCTCAGTACAACAGCAATTCTGAGCAGTTCTAACCTCCATGTAATCAGGCAGACTTGTCATATTTATCCTGACTTGCTGACAAACGCTTGGCCATTTAATTCCCTGTCTCATCTGATTGCAATTAAAATCTTTGTTAGGTGAAGGAGTTGCCTGCCTCAAGCAGTGACAGAGCTTGGCTGTCCCAATTCACTGTTACTGCAATGCTCACCTACTTAGCAGGGTGTGAGGTGAAAATGTGCATACATGGACAAAGAACCAGCACAGTGAGGTGACAAAGCTGCACAGGTCACCTTCCACAGATCCCAGATTTTCTCAGGAAGCCCAGCTGCACAAGGCCATTAGGGCTCCCAGCTTCTCCCGAGCTCCAAAAAAAGCAGGAGCTGCTTGCCAAGCTTTGCAGAGGCTGCCCCAGCTTTAAGGGATGTGACAGTGAGCAGCCAGGTGATGGAGGCTGATTTCACACTCTTAAATATGAAATTGGGGTGCTGTGCCAGGCCTCTTCCAAGGCAGCACCTGATTTGGGATCTCCTCTTTCCTGTACATCTCCCCTAAGGGAAAAAAGGAATTCTCACGTTCTGAAATGTGGCCATAAAGTTGAGCACCTTCTGTCTGGATGCAGATGTAATGATAACCAGGGATATGTTACTTTGTGCTCCACAAAGTCAGGATTCACTCTGGAAATTGGAGCCTTGGGCCAACAACTGTCTTTAGTGCATCTGAGGCAATTCCCATCAGCTGCAGCTCAAGTTGTCACACCTGTATACTGGGATACAGACATTGTCTGTGAGACACAGCAGCCAGCTCTAGAAGAAGATCCATATGACTTGTCCTCCTAAGCCTTTTCAAGGAGGTGAAATCTCAGATGCACCAAGGGTCCCTAAGGGAGCTGAGGTTTGTTTTGTCACTGCTCATCAGCAACATGACAGAACGTCACGTTCCACTGTGGGGAACTGCAAGGACTTCTTTTAAAAAGTAGATGGATTGGGAATGAAATTAAGCCAAACAAAAAGCATAAGCTCCAAAAGCCCCCAGAAGGCAAGAGACCAAAACACCCCCAGGCTTGTGAGGCAGTGTCACAGTTGCGGAGACAGACCAGTGACAAGGCACACTGAGCTCACACAGCAACGGCTCACGCCTCCTTATATACCTCAGGAGCCCGTGAGGTCAGTCCTCATTGGCTGAGCCAGTTACTTCCTGGTCAGCCAGCCAATAGAAGCCTGAGTCCCCAACGGCCTGGGCCTGCTCTTACCGGCTGAATTATGTAAGTAAGTTAATTATGTAACAAATCCTATATTTCCGTTATAAATTTATAATTATTTAAACTTTGAGGCCTACAGGCCAGCTGCAGGCCACCACAGTTTCCCCTTTTTGTTTTTAAATACAACAGTAGCGTCTGTCATCCTCTGCAGGGCCCTTGCAGACAAGATGACGGACACGGCCTTGTGTAACAACCTCGACCTAGGCCTTGAATGAGGCCTTCGACTCAATTCAACAGG
>VXBC01009454.1:108305-166047 GCA_013399945.1 Ploceus nigricollis
ATTTCTTTAAATGTATAAAATCCTTTTAATAGTGTCACCTGTTTTAGGGTATACACAGCACTAGGCATTCCCCCTTTTCTGTTTAAAAAATATATTTTAAAGTGCTATGTAGGAGATACTAGTGGTGCAACACACCCTACAGCTGTAAGAATTGTATTTAGTGAGGTATTTTACAACTTCTTCTGAAAGTTCTATTTACAAGACTTATTCAAAATTACAAAGAGAATATTTCGTGTCTTAGTTAGGTTTCACAGGCCACATCTTGGCACATGAGCAAAAATGACACATTTTTGTGTTTGTAATGTCTTTAAAATATTTGATTCTTGAAGTATTTGAGTGAAGTTANCTCCTTTTTCTGCCCCTGGCTCCTCCCAAAGCCTGCCCTGCTGACAGGAGACATTCACCCAGTCCAACCTCAGGCCATCTGATGGGAGCAGTCCCTGAGAGCAGCTCAGTGTCCCCTGTGCCTGTCCCATGGGAGCTGTCACCAGGCAAAGTCCTCCCACAGACCAAGCTTCTTCTGGCTGCCCTCTCCCCCCTGTGCCTCTAACAGTCATTTCTGAGGCAAAACAAAACTAAATCTGCTCCTCGCAAGAGTGCTTTGTTTGCTGCTTCACATAGATGGACAGAGCACCTATGAAACCAGGCTGGTTCACAGGGAAGCCACCAGCCTTGTGGCCATCCCAGTGAAGCCAAACGTGCCCTTAGAGCCCTTGCCAAGCATCTCCCACCAGGACTGAAGAGCCCTGAGTGACTGAATGACCCTCATTTACCTTTCTGCACCTCAGACAGAGCAGCCAAATAAAGTCCTGATCCAACTGGGGTATTTAGTCACTCAAATGCACATTTTCCCTGACCCCAAGGTGATCATATTCCTTCCACCATGGCTCAAAATTACATTAGCAACTGCCAAGAGAGAAATTAGAAAGTGCATATGCTTAGGAGATATATAGATAATTATGTCACATATTTTACATGTTACACCTAGAGTCTGCCAGAGAGCCACCACATTTGTTATTAGCTTTGACTTCTTCACACCATGCAGAGCAGGAGCAGAGTAGCTAAGGAACTTTCTTGTCCTAAAATGTTCTTAACCCAAATAATACTAACAAGGAAGACTGTGAAGGATCAAAATGTCGGTTTGTTCTGAGACAGAAATCAAACACTTTTTATGTGATACGACTCCACATTTTTTTGAAGCAAATTTGCAATGTTTTTTGTCTGCCTTGGGCAACTGCAAGGTTTGTTCCTCACTAAACCACAGTGGCACCTTGCCAAAGTTCTACATTCTCCTTAGCTAATTTTCAAATTTTCATAAATAAAAGTGGAAACTTGCTACACCTCTCTCTGGGTTTTTTCACATCTGGAAATACGAACATGAGTTTCCAGACTTTTTCCCAGCAATAATTTTTTAAATTATAAATTTGCTTCAAGAATTTAAACTTGAAACAAATACAAAAAAACACTTGGAATTCTTGAGGAAAGTATGATAAACAGCGAATTTTGATAATCTGTGTGGTTCAGTCAGAAAAGCACCAGCCATGTAAGATGCAAACAGTGTCTGCAGTGGTGCTATTTGCTTTGTGAATCAAAATGAGCCCATTTGCAAAGGTTATCACAATATTATTTAATTACTATTTCTGATACCACAGAAACCCTATCACACACAAGTCATATAGCTTAGAATAAAGATGATCTGACAACTCTGGTGAAGGGTTCACAGGGCAGCAAGTTTAAGTCACCCAGAGCTGGTCAATAACTGATTTCATATTTACAATTTGTGCCCACGTCATGACACTTTGGTCAGAAGAACAGATGAGCTGCACATTTCCACAGTGACAATGATTTCTGTTCTGTGATAATCAATTTAAAAATAACTTTTAATTACACAATAATATCTTGGGTGAAGGTCTGCAAAGCCTCAGGTAGATCCAGGTAACTGTAAGCCCTGCCACAGGTGGTAGGGATTTGGCAGGTGTGATTTAAAATAAACTTGTATAACAATATAATTATCATGAACATAAATTAACTCTCACCAGAACAGTGGAGTCCAAGAGACACTTGCTCAGAGAACCAGAGAAGGAAAAAAAGGGGAAAGAGAAATTAAATAATGGGCACAGGAAGAGGAGTGAGACTGTGACTAATAGAGTGAATAATCTGAAATGATTCTCAGAGAAAGATTTCAAAACTTCTTCCTGAGCAGGCAGCACCATCAATACCCCTAAATTATAAGTTTGAATCTCTGTCTGTCTTTTCTATTTTGTAACTCCTGTTGCCTGCAGTGAGTCAGGTGTGGACAGTTCCTGCTGCCCTGAGTGGAATTACTCTTTGATGAGATTTCTTATCCACAGACTGAATTTAAGAACTTGAGCTTGCATTTACAAATAAATCCAAGAATAGGCATGTAATTCCTCATGGGACATTACAGAGTATGATTTTTTCAAACCACTGGGTACATCCAAATCTATTCTAAGAGGGGAGGGAAAAAAGGGGCAGCAATGTTCCTATTGCTTCATTTTTCCTGCAAGAAATAATCTTTCCCAGCACTGATTCCGTCCCCTGTGCCAGATTTAACAGGGAAGGCAGAACACAGTAAGTTTCTTTTAGAGCTAGTTTGAGCAGCCAAAATCAACTACATAAACAAACCAAACATGTAAAGTAGGTAAGAGAATGAAAATCACCCTAATTCTTCTTGCAGAGATAAAATCTTTTGGTTTGTGTGTGTGTGAGAACAAAACTTGTTTTGTCATTTGTTTTTCATTAGTACTAAAAGAACATGAAATTTGAAATCACAATTACACACAGTTACAGCCAATCTGGGACTCAGTCTGAATGCTGCCTTAACTTCAGAAATAAGAAATAATTAGGTTTTGCAAAGAGGAAGGTTCCATACATACTGAAAGCAGTATCTTTGTTGGTAAATTCGCATTTCTCCCCATCTGCTTTCGTGAAAAAGTACTAATTTTATGATCTGGGCATAACAGACATTGTGATAGCATTTTCTCCTGTCTGAAAAACTTGAAGTCATGGCAAATATTGACACTCATCACCATCTTGCATGTTTTTACTGGAAAGAAGGACAATAAACAGTTGATGTGACTGTGATGAAGGAAAAAAATCAGTTCTAAAACTGGATACAATCTGAACTTGAAAACAAAAAGATGTGACAGGGAAACAGCTCTATGCAATTAGGAAAAATCCCTTCATTTCTGATCATGAATAATATGTTTTGTTGTTTGGGTTTTTTTTTCTTCTTTCTAAAGGAATCAAAGGGAAACTTATTTGAGGGAGCTTAACTTGAACTTTACCAAAGTTTCAGAAGTTCAGCCTTCTTGTGTGTTTACTCCACCAAGGAAATGTTTTCCACTTAAGCAGCACATTCATCTAATTAAATTAAATTAATCCATTCTATATCCCTAAGGTAGAAAACAGCCACATTTTCATTTATTTATGTGTTATTTTCCCTAGATTCTGAAAGTAGTGGCAAAAAAAAAATCGTAGTGGAATTAATTTTGAAGATGCATCTGATTTATATTATTCCTTGCAGCAAAACTATTCCCTTTCCATGGTTAAAGCTGCTTCCCTGATACCTCCCATCTGCAAGGGAAAGTGACTACAATTTTTTCCTCTTTAAGGGAAAATGTTTCCAGCAATCTCTCACTTTCACATAATAGAATTATATAAAAAAAGAATTGGAACTGCCATGAATACTTCCCTTTTGAGGACTCTCACCAAGTTCTGGACATGTTTCCCTGCCTAAAAGTTCATAACGTGCTATAACTAAATCAATACTGGTGAGGATTTTCTGTTCCTTCTAGAAAAGAGACAAAATATGTGCTGAGTTACACTCTGAAAGTGAGTTAACATTGTGCCAATTATAATTGCTACTGCTCTGATGTGGATAAATGTGGTTTATTAGGATGTTTTACTGCTTTTCCTCATATCATTTAGATAATGCTCCCATCCCCTCAGTTTCCTCTCTTGTCACACACTGCCTGTAGAAAAGTGTGAAGCCAATCTAGATGTCAGATTACCCTCAGATCATAACCAAAAAAAAAAAAGGCAAAATACAGTGTTAAAAGTGTAGAGCTGTTCTTTTTAAGGTTTCTAGCCAAGAGCACTGTTTGAACAAAAAGGAGAAAATGTCTCTTTGTGCATTGCTATTTGTGGGTCTCTGAGAAAGTGCTACCACCCTCAGGTTTCAACTAATTCCAAATTAACTGTGTAAAATAACAGGGCTCAAATTCTCTGCTACATCAATTCCACCTTTAAATTCAAGTAAAATTGATTTGATCCTCCTAAAATCATCACCAATTTTGGTGCTGCAATTTATTACTCTTGGGCTGAAGCCATACAATGGAAACCTTTGTTGGAAAGGACTTTTTGCATGGCCCTTGCTCAGGATAAAACAGATCAGTGAAACCTGAATGGGACCAATGGCTCTGGGCGTGGACTGGAAACTCAAGGACTGTCAGGATCTATGTAAAATTTTTGCAGAATGAAGAAAAACTTGCCATTAACTCACAAGTGTTTTCACTTTGGGTATATCGTGTATCTTCCTTCTCAGCTATAAACAACAGGGTTGCAGCCACATTATAATTCATGCGCAAAATATTTGCATTTTTCCATAAATGTGTTTCAAATTTCATCTCGTGCACTTCAGTCTGGAGGGTATCTGTATTCTCTAGATCTCATTATAAATTGAAAATGTGCACATTTTCATTTTTATCCAGCCAAGCTGTTTGTCCACACCAATATTCATGCTCAGATCTGCTGAAGTGATTTGTCAATTTGCATCAAACCCAATATTTGTAGTTCATTTGTTTTTTAAGGAATAGGATTGGGGCTTTGCCAAATGCTTCTTGAAAGGTATTTTTTGTAAATTGCCAATATTATTTTTCAAGGCCCTAAATGGTTCCACAGTAGTCCTTATCTGATGAAAAAGTGAAAATATTTCTTACATGTAATTAAATATTACATACTTCCAGTACTTTCCATGGAAAAAAACCCAACTTTGTCTGAAAATACAGTGGTTCAGTCACATCCTTACTTCCAGCCAACTTTCCTCTCACCATGAGCACTGATCACAGTTCACTTCAAACACTCTGAAACAGGAACCAACAGCAAAAATATACGTTCAGATCCCACTGGAGTTAACAACAGTTTACAGCACTGTGAAAGTTAAGAAAACCTTCAGTCTGAGACAAAGAATACTTGATTTTTCTGGCATTTCAAAATGTGGCTTTTGCTGTTCATGATTTGGTTACTGACAGTGATGCTTTTGCATCTATAAGTTAAAAAAATAGACCTTGCTTTTAGAGAAATAACAGAGAAAGCCAATATCATTATGTTTGCTGAATTTGTCTTGTATAGTTATTAGTCACTGCTAAAAAGCAGCCCTTCCACTGTAAACTGACAGTTACAACACAAAAATGGAATTGAATTTTTGTCCAGTAGGTCCTGCATAATTCTATGAAATTTTTGAAAAATTGTAGTTTGTTTTTTCTCTAATGCAGACAAATATAATCTATTCAATCATTTCCTGAATCACAGCTGCACCTCACAGACATTGCTTTGTGTCACTACTGAGCTGGGAGACGATTGGCAAAAACTTTCTCTTATCAACTCCCTTGTTCAGGTGCCAAAGATAGAAGCAAATGAAATTCCTTTAATTTCACTGGAGCATAACTCCAGTGCCTGCTGGAAAGAGCCACAGCAGCAGTTTCAGAGGTGTGAACGTTAAACAAAGATGCCAAATCCATTTTGTTCTGTTGACAAGAAATAAATTAGAAATGAGAGTCCAGAGGTGTGAACTGGTAGAGTTTGTACTTCACTAACATTTTTTCTGTTAGATGCTGTATGTTAATAGTAAATATTTTTTATTTTTATTTTTATTGAGTTTTATGAGTTATTGAGTAACTCATTTTTATTTTAAATGAGTTTTCATCAAAATCTCTCTACAAATCCACTCACCTATAAAAACCAAAGGAATGGGAATGTATACAGTTAAAAACCCAAGTTTTTAAGGAGGGTCCAGTCTTTTTTACTCAGCCATAAGAAACCCAAGAGGTTTATGATCAGGTGATAGTTTCTTTACAAGAATTTGCAGGATCAGGACTTTTTTGATAAGCAAAGCTTATTCAAAGCTCTTTCTTAGATACATTTGCAACATCAAAATTACACTACAGAGTAGAAGAGGATCCTGATTTGCTTTATTGATTTTAAAAAGTGGCTGTAAGTGAACATGGATATCCTTAAGTCATGCCATAAGTGCCTTCATTTACTTTGTGCTTTTTTACTCTCAGAAAACAAATGCATTTTACCTGATTAAAGTAAAAAAGGGCATCCAAACTATTCAGTGGTGAGCAGATTCCCTCCTTCACTAAACTACACAAAAGGCCAAGACAGGAAGTTTGTTTTTCTTCCCTTCAGTTTAATTTTACACTTACAAATCTATCACTGAAGACAGAAGTTTAGTTAAATAAAAGCTGAGACTTTTCCACTTAACAAGTATACTCAGAAATGTGGCTTTAAATGGGTGTGTGGGGTGTGAATTCCCACAAAATGTGTATCCCAGGAGTGGCAGCAGGTGTAATTCTTGTGTCTTTCTAAATGTCTGTGAAGGCAGGATAGCAGAAATTACTGAATTTCAGCATTTCTAGAAAGCTGCCTTCACCCTGCACAGATAAATTTGTTTCCAGAAGCACCACAAGCTTCATCACCTTTCAGTGATGAAGTTTCATCACCTTCTGCTGAAGAATATTTCCAAAACAGAGGAAGGAGAAGGCAAAGAGCATATCAGTTTATGTTCTTAGTCCCAAATCTAGACTAGGGAAGGCTTTCATACTCTTTGATGGGTTTTAACAAACAGTAATTACAGTTTACAAACTCCAGCCTGTTGTTTATGAACATCTCAGCCAGTGCTTGTTTCCAGCTGACTTTGAGCACTGTCCAGGATGATGTCCAGCTCAAACACAGTGGGATGTGGTGATGGTGCTCACTGCTCACCACCACAGCCAGAACAGACTCACTGCCACAAGCACTTCTGTGCTGTGTTTCTTCTCCTGGAGCAGTCTTCAATATCATATTGTTCTTTACAGAAGAAGAGAGTTTGAAGACAATACCCCAACACCATTCCCCTGGTATGCAAAGGCTTCTTTACATTGTGTAAAGCAACCTTGAAGTGACCCAAATTCATAATTACACCATTTCAAGAGTGCTGTACATTGCCAGAGCTCACCAGTATAAAAGGGGGGTATAGTGAAGCCCCAGAATTCTTCAGTATTATGGCTTTACATTTCTTGTTCCTTCCATTTTTGAAATACAGCACGTGTTATTATAGCTAGTTATATCTGCATATTACAAGCAATTACCGGGCAAAGTGCTTTTCTTTGTCAAAGTCACTGGCAAAACTTACATTATCTTCAGAGCAAACAAGCTGAGATCAGATCTCTGTGTGCACTGTGAAAGTGAAGCGTGCTGCAAAAAACGGGAGATGGAAACTGCATTAATTTAAAACACGTGCTCCTAAAAAATAGAAGCACAGCTCAAAGGCTCGTACTAATATAATGAAACCTGACTTCCCTTCAAAGATCATACAAAAAACTTTTCATTTCAACTCTCAGCATAAATATTTGGTAAAAAACTCAACTCAACTGAGGGCTTATTGTCGTGTTACTGAAACATGCAGTTTTTCACTGTCTATGGTTTATGTATTTAAGGTATAAATTATAACTTTCAGGGGTATATTTGAATCATAAAGAGCAAAGATGACTTTATAGCTATTTCATTGCTTTGGAAACAGTGCTTCACTCAGGTTTATAGCCCATTAAGACAGTGTGTTTTTCCTTGTATGATCCCCTCCTGTGCAGTACTAATTTAATTTCAACACTATGGTTTGAACACCACACATACAATTAGTTTCTATCAGGAATGAAAGCTCTTTCACTCAAGGTCAAATTATAAAAAGTCTACCTAGCAGGATGAATTGATCATTTCAGATCAAGTAAAATGAGTCAAAGCTCTATTTTCAGATTTTTTTTTCCTAATTCACTTGAGCCAATCAAAAAATTTTATAACTTAAAAAAAACCAATTTTTTTTGCTGTTAATGTTATTCCTCAACATATACTGAAATTCATTTTTAGCCAAATAACAGCAGCTCTCTTCATAGATAATTAGAAAATATAATGAAGCACTGGTTTAGAATTTCACCAGTGAGCTCTCAGCGCAGGAAAATTAGATAGTAGTGATGTAACTAGTGTAACATAAAGCACTCTAAGAGCCTATTGAAGGGATTTGGGAATTTTTTTAAATGTCCACAGAGCAAAAGTTCAGGCAAGCCCATACCTGTGGTGACAGGAGACCTCTCTGGTTTGTTCCATTTGTCACTCAATTAGAGGAGGGAAGACAGCTTCCCATGAAATATTCTCATTTCTTTATTTAGAAATCATAGACCTCATAAATCACCCCTGGCTCTAGAAAACAGTCATTTGTGTTTACATCACCCTACAGTGTTTAAATCTTCCTCGGTGAACTGTGTGTCATCTGTGGCTTCAATATTTGTCATATATCACAGCTTACCTATGGCTTGGCAAGATGAAAGACAGGATCACTTTGTCTTCCTCCTGATACTTGTAATTAAGTCTTAAAGATGTCTCTTTAACCTTGATGCAATCTTCCTGAAGAAGAAGAGTACATGAATAAGACACAAATTTTTCTGGATAAATCCACTGCTTCAACAGATTTGAAGGTAGAAGTCAAATCTTTATAAAGCCAGCAGGTGCAGTTCAGAAAATCAGGCAGGTTTGTTCTGGTCTTTAATAAACACAGCAGATTCAGAGGTAAATGTGAGTCAAAAGAGCCAAGACAAAGCTGAGACAGATACAAGCTGGGCCTTTACTGAGTAAAGTTAAAGCTATTTAGTACCTGTGAAGTAGAGGACATTTTAGGAGTGTATAAAAGAGAAGGAAAGAAGAACAGGGGGAAAAAACCCAGTCAAACATCTGCCTCTGCAGAACTCACTCAGAAAGGCACCTACCTAGCCCTGGATGTGTTTCTGCTTTAAAGGAAACCTATGTAAACAAAGTAAAAGTCTCTCCAAAGCCAGGAAATAAGTGATGTCATCCTACACCCATCCTTAGAAAACATGTTCCTCCTAGGGGTAAAGGAGAGAGCGAGATGTGATGAATAAAACAGGTTTGAATCATTTCCAGTTAAGGTGGATAGAAGTGAAGAAAGCATTTTTCAGTTCATTCCTCAACTTCCCAGCAGCTTTGGCTGAAGGAGACCCAGCTGGAACTACTGAAGGACATCTGAAAAAAAAGATGATGCATGAATAAAACTGAGCTCACTGAGACAGAGGCTTTCCCACACCTCTGGTTATGTTTTAGACCATACTGTAATTCTGACTGTTGTTATTTAACTCAGAATATTATTATTTACATCAAACAGTACCTTTGACACAGAGAAAAAATCTGAAGCTTCCTTCATTTCTGTCACAGCACAGTGAGCTGTGTCCATGCCTTGTTATTCATATTTTGAAAACCATATCAGTTGCCCAAATAAACAAGATAAAGCTGCTGTACTAAATCTCCAAGCAATGAAGGCCCTGATTAGATGTGTTTTAAAGACACACTTACCATAATTGGAACTGAAGATCTATTTTGGGGTAAATTTTTAGTTCTGCAGCCAAATAAATGTTATGTTCAAGTTTAAACATGCAAATAAAAGCAGCTTGGGATTAGGCAGCGTGGAATGCAGATACTTTCAGTGAATCACTACGTGATGAAAATGCTTAGCACTTCTGGGTAAAAAATTCAATTTTTGTCCCAATTACTCATTTGATGGTACTCTTTTATGCTACACCTCACATCAGAGGTGTAAAGCTGTGGTTTCATGGGTTTGGGAGAACGACTGATGAACAACTTTAAGCCAGCAGAAGAATCCCCTCCTGCTTGTTCTTTCCTGCTGGGCTGACAGTTACCTCCTCAGCAAACTGAATCAGCAAATGCATCTGCTCTTTTGCAATATTTAATATTTTATCTTTTTTTTTTTTTTTTTAAAGGAAGAAGGGAAATCAAATGGAGAAAAGCCTAAGTAAACGCTATCAATAAAAAAATTGCTCCCAGAGAAAGGTGTTTAGTTTCATTTCAGAATGAGCATTTCCAGTTTTAAAAATTAGTATTTAAATTCTGTTAGTTTCTTTTTTCAAGAATTCTTTTCATTTATTTTTTCCAAACTACTGCTAGTTTGACTCCTGTTTTTTTGTAAGGAAAAATCACCAGCAACTTCCAGGTATAGAAAGATTTGGAAAAACACAAAATGGGACAATCAATACCAGCTCTGTTCCAATATTATTTTCACTTCTTATTTCATCTTTGGTTTCTTCCAGCAGCCACAAACAAATGCAGGACCACGAGATAACCTACAGAATCATAGAATCTGATGAGTTTTGAAGTAGCAGCTGCAAGAGATAGAATTCAGCAATGATTATATGCAAGTTAAATATAATTGAGGTACCTTGGATCTGCAACAGGATAACACCTCCCAGGCTTCCCCATTGGCCCAAGAACTGAAAAACAAATATTAAAAAGTCTTGCTCCTCTGTGATACAGACCATACATAAATCACATGAGGGCATTAGAGTGATTTGTAAAGTCCCAAACTGTGCTATATTTTGGTGGCATCAGCTTGTTACCATTTAACATTTTAAGGATACAATATTTAAGTCTCCTATGCCTTTCCAGCATGACATTTCCTTCCAACATTGAAAAGGCAGTGGATGAGTCTTATTTCACCTTCAATTGTGAAGGAAATATAGCATACACATCACCCACTAGAATACACATCTGCAATAGCAAAATGTAACTTTTCATGAAGCGCAAAGTTGCAGGTCCCATTCAACTCTTAGTTAATGCACACTGTGAAGACCCTTATCTATCAAATTTGAATATAACTAATGCAAATGTGTTTTGGTAAATATACTTTAGATGTATGTGGTTTTTTGTACATTTGCTTCTTTTAACACATGGCTGGGCTCAGCTCCCTGAAAGCTGTTGTGAATTTACCCAGCCAGTCAACAAAAATGATAAAATGTGACTTATCTGATTAACCACAAGCACGCACTGCAGTTTGAGGTGACAATATTCATGATCAATCAACCCAGTCAATTGTATCTGGCAAAAGTTGTTACTAAAAGATATTTGAAGAGATGAACTCCTGGAAATTGTGATCTGTTTGTGGTTATTCCAGAAGCAGAAAAGAGAGACTGAACTCACTCAATATACAACTCTCAGCAGATTATTCTCTCTGCTCCACTGAACACCCGTAAGCACAGTCAACTATTAAATTAGCACTGCTGAGCTCTGCTATTTGTGTTGGCTATTTTTATACACAGCAGGCAATAATCATTACTTAATGAGAGCCTAGGCTTTAACACCAGGTGTGATTTTGTCATCAGGGGATCTATTTTTCTACTTTTCAGAGTTTGCATCCACATCAGTTTCCATCCCCAGCAGCACCACCTATTTCTCTCCTGAGGGTTGTGTGGTGAATGCTGATTCCAGGCTCAGCATGGTGCACGGTGCTTGATTTGCACTGATTGTCAGAAATTGTCACACACAGACTTCTGCAAGGATGTGCAATGAAAATGTGATGTTTTTTACATCCCTTGCATCAGAGATCACCTCTAATTTTCTGTTATACCTCATCCATTGTATATATACCTCATCCTTTGCAAAGAGAGGGAAATCTCTGTTTAAAGTGTTGGTTTCCCAAAAATCTACCTGGAATAATGAAAGAAATGTATTCACTGTATTTACTGTCAAAACACCACACAAAGGAAGCAAAATTTTTTCCCGTCTACTAATGAAAAATGCTCAGCATATAAAAAGCTTGATTACATGCTATAAAGGGCTGACTTTCTGCTTTGTTATTCAGCTATTCAAACAGAGAGAATGCTGCAGAATCTTAAGAACTAAAACTGAGAAAGAAAAAAACATAACTTCTGCACACTTTTGTAGAGAAACTCCAGTTTGGAGAGGGTTGCAGACGAATACAAACTCCTGCTACAGGCATTTTTGGGGAAAAGACAAATAAACAAACAAAGCTACACATGACTCTCTTTGACAGATTTCATTTTCAGCTTAATGAACTTAAGTGCAACCAGATGAAGCAAAAACATGCATTCCTTTTTCCCAAAAAACATGAGAAGATCCAGTTCCTTTCATGTGAGACTTTCAGTCCAACCTGAAGCAAACACAGTATTCACTTCTATAAAATCCTATTAACGAAGACAAATATGAAGCAACTTGGGAATATCACTCCAGTGATAGATTACAACTCTCAAACTAGTCTAGAGTAGCAATTCTGTAAAAATGACACTAGCTTTAACTGCATAAAAAACATTTTTTAAGAAAATACTTTAGTCAGTAAGCAGTTGGGGATGTGAGAATTCCCTCACATTTACATAATTTCCCTTCCTTTTGCAAGCATAACTTGGACTGTAAATAGGCAACTCCAGAAACACTGAAAGTGGAATTCCAAAATACACTTATTGAATGTTTGCTATTAAAAAACCCCCAAATACAGTTCAAAATTGCAGCTTCTGTACTTTTTCCATCCCTGGCTGAGGATGGCTTTACTACCACAAGGTAGAGCATTCTCATTTTTGTATGTCCTGTGATACTCCAAAACATTACAGAAATGGTAAAAAAAGCAGAATTAATATTTTTTTATCCTCCATGGACATGGAGGGTTTTTTAAATTGTTGTTTATTTTGGTGTTTGTTACTGTTCATAGCATCAATAACTCAGTAATTCTCCTGGCCTCTTACAATCATCTTGAGAGTATTGACAAACCTAGAAATGTGAGAAAACTTACAAATAGCTTTATGGTGATTATTTTATCCAGATTTTAGCAAGACCGGTTACTACCTATTACTGCGGTTCACTTAGTAGTGAACAAGTAGTAGTGAACAAGTAGTTTGCAAGATGTGATGGCACAGAAGCCACAAGTTGGGAATTTGAATTCTTTGGTGATAATTTGGTCTCTTTCTGCTTTTGTATCATCCTAATCCTATGGAAATTAGATGGTTTCTGTTCTACTGAAATGAGAATCCACACCTGGATAAGAATTTTTCCAAGTTAACGCAACAGGAAACCTCAGATTTATCATTTTGCTTCAATAACTCTGCTTTATTCTCATAAAAACACTTTCCTTCACCTTTCTACTGCACACATCTCATAGGAATGATGTGAAATCAGCATCCTTGTAGCTCTTAAAACCTGTAGTCAACTATTTAGAAATATTAACCACCATTTAAATGAACTCTCTTGTTCTGCCACAAAATACCACAGCATTCAGAAACAGCAAATAGAAACAAGCACTTAAGCCAAGAGAGAAAAACAATCATATGATTGAAAAAATATCTATGTGACATTGCATCCACGTTCCTATTCTATCCCTCACAACCCCATTTTTGAAGTCTTCAAGAAATTTCTGTAGAGGCACTCATGCTGCACCTATTTTGCACCAGGTGTGGAAAAAACTGACACATTTTGCTTTTTGCCAGCAGCATCAATCACTAAAACCTTGGTGCTACACTCTCAGCACGTGTTCACCCACCCAGATAACCGAGAAAGAGAGAAGTGATCCAGCAGTGCTGCAATATGGAACATACCCTGCTGCACTCAGCTCCTTCAGGTCTGCTGTCCAGATGAAAAGTACAAGTAAAATCTCATTTGTTAAGGAAATGGGCATATTTCTCTTCTATATATTGACATCTACTCTGTGCAGCTGTGTATGAAAATAATCCTGTCTGAAAAATAGCAGTTTAGTGCATAAAGGATTACTCTCTACCAAAATTTCCCCTACTCATCCAAATTGTACCTGTGGCTTATTGACAGTGCCTTTTGCCGCTGTGTATAAATCACCCAGGAAAGAGGTGGGGTTGTGTTGAAATAATGCAGCTCTTCAGTAACATAATGTGGATCTGCATATCTGTGAAAATTAAACAGAATAAACAAATTATCAGTTTTAACTGTCTGTATTCTCTCAGCTCTGCACAAAGAAATGGCTGATGAGGAGCAGCTCATAACCTGGCTTCAGCTTGATTTATGGGCAAACTTTTTTCTTCATTTTTCTGTCCAGAAAGATGTTGGAACCACCTCAGATATTTTTGAGGCTCAGCTAGACAAAGCCACAGCTGAGCTAATCTGCCCATTGGTGACAGTCCTGCACTGAGCATATGGTTGGATCTCCACAGGTCCCTTCCAGCCAATGTTTCTGTGATTTTCCATTATGGAACCAGTCTCATATGTGAACTGGAAGCTAACATCGCATTTCTTGTGCTCTCTTTTCTAGAGCAGCATGATTTTCCTTTCTCAATACCCTTGCCCACACTAAGATTTCTCTTTGCGATAATAATCGCATCACTTATTTCTGAATAAAAGTTATTTATTGAGTTGCAGCATTACAAAATTAAAATTATATAAGTTTAAGGAATTTTCTCTTTTTTTAAGACAACCTCATCAGGGAGGACTGTAGCAGAAGTGAATGCAGAAAACCCAGACTGGTCTGACCTTTAGATTCTCAGAGTGTTTAAGGTGTTGCAGTTGCATTGATTTCCTGTGTCTCCCATACTGTATTTCCCCTACATTGGCAATCAGGACACTGGGCTGATTCATGAGAGCCTCCATTTGCCTGTTAAATTTATTGGCTTTGTCTGCCTCAGCTTCTGTCAGTAGTGCTCAACAAGAATACTACCACAATATGTTCTCCATGTCAAAGAGAAAATACAGCAATTATACAAACCCATACAATTACCTGCTCAGCATTTACTCCATTCTAGTTTTAATGTTTTAGCTATGAAAACTGGGGAAACTAGTGCCCAAAATATTAAGGAAAATACCTTGATTTGTGGCTGATAACTGCTGACTTGGCCATGCTGTCATACCTCCTTCTATCAATAATTCTCTTCCTTACAGGGGAGAACCAGTTCTGATTTTCTTCTTCCTTGGGTTTCCTCATGGTTTATTGCACTTGCTTCTTTGTAGGACCACAGCTCTGCTAGATCTTTTTCACTTATTGCATTTTAATCATTTTTACTAATTTTCAGTGTTAGTTCTCTTCACAAGCATCCTCATTTTTCTGCCTATTTGAAACTAAATGCCTGTGTGTCTTACTTGCTCAGTTCAGAGTATCATTTTTACAGCACTAAAAATTATATGTGAAAACAGTTAAGCATGAGTTTTTCTCAATGTGTCTGAATTTAATTTCTTGAACTACTGCTTGTATTAACATTCCCAGCAATTTAAACCCCCTAACTTGATATCCTTTCTGCCGTTGGAAATATCTAAGACCTTACAAAGAGCTACTAAAAAGTAAGACATTTTCTATAGCTAACAAAATGAAAATAACTGAGTTAAATAATTAAATGCTCTACTTCATTAAGTTCTTCATAGAATTAATTTTATAACTTGAAAATTTCTTCTTTCCACAAGATACAAAGGAAAAGCAACAGAAATTATGTTATGCATATGACTACAACAGTGGTATTCAGCTGCCTAAATATATCAATTTAATGCTGGTTTAGATTCTCCCAAAATGTTCAACATGTATATTGGGACAGCACACCTGGTTGAGGGCTCCACACTTCCAGAGCAGCATCTGAATACTGCTAAAGAAATGTCAGATCAGTGTGGTCTGGCAGCTGAATAAGTCCCTAAAATCTACTTGTTTTTAGAATTGTGTGCATACGTATATATATAAAAATATAAAAATATATAAATATATATATATATATAAAATCAGTAATGCTACAAATTGGAAACAATACAATATTCTACAAACATAGTTACGACTCAAAATTTTCAACATTTTAGCCTAGCTTATGACAGAAAACATTCTCAATATTCCTTCATGGAACTGAAATCCAAATTTGGCTCTCCCTGTCACTATATTTATATTATTTTACTACCTAAGATTAATGGAGCATAGACTGGAGGCTGAGATTCCTGTCTCTGTCATCTCTTTTTAAATCACTCTCCCTCCAAAACGCTTAAAATTTTTGTGCTGGAACCTTCACTCATTTGACATCATAATACATAAAGATTTATGTTAATGAAAAACTTGATTACATATTCATGGAGCTGTAGTGTGAGAGCTGCACAGAAACTTTAGAGGCTTTTAGAAGAATACACAAATTGCTGTGATTTCTGTGTCCACAGCATGTGACTTTCCTTATTGGCAACATTAGGATTTTTTTAAGAAATTATGGTAAGCTGTCATTACTTACTGACATTTGTGGGTTTATTCAACCATCGTAACTCAGTCTGACTGCTAAAAAAGTTGCAGACAGGAATTGATTTTAAACTTGGCTTTAAAGCTGGGTGCAGACCCATAACATAACAGTATTAGTACAACTCCTGCAGTCATGGTGGTTCCTAATAGAATTTAAGTAATTGGATATAAAGATTAAAAATATTGCAACGTTACAGATCCCCAAATAATGCTCAACTAGTGCTGATTATTTAAACTTTAGGTCTTTGGTTTCCCACTGAGTGAAGCCATGACTTTAGATGGCATAAAAACCAAAGCAGCAGCATTGGAGTCCCTCAAGGATAAAAAAGTAGGAGACCAGAATCAGATCATTTACCTAGGAATGTTAAAAAGAAATTTCCAGCTTAAGAATTTCAGTTTGAGAAGTCTTCCAACTGCTCCCATTAACAAACAATTCATTACTAGAGCCATCAATAAGAAAAAATCTCTGAATCCATTCACATTTTACAGAAGAACAACTCACTACAAGCATTGCATAAAAAAGACATCCTGCCTCTACAAATCAAAATTTTATTCAAGCTCATGCGAAGCTCATCTGATGGACAGAGGTATTGAAGAACTAGATTTTATTTTAGATAAATTTGCTATTGTTTTTAGGATCAATTCCAGTAGGTGTGCAATAACTAATGGTTACTTACTTACATATAAATTTTCTTCATTAACTCTCCAAGATAGCAAAAAAAAGATGTAATGATTCTAGCCTGCGTGTTCACTAACATGATAAATTGTATTATAAGTGAAAATTTCATTGTTATTTTTGATTCTTCATGTTTTAGATTAATGGAATTCAAAGGTTGTTAAATCTTCTGCATTCATTAGGTTTTCACTAAGTGGAAAATTCTCACTGGCATTGCACTAATGAAGTACCCTTAAAGTCAGCTGGTATAAATTGTGAATGTGGCACATAATGACTTGACTCAAATACATCAAGAGGTTTAAATTCAGGGAAAATTCCATAAGAGCCCTTTCTATGTTTTTAATCAATTTAGTCCAAACCATTTTTTTCCCCTTCACTCGCCAAGTTGCAGCTTAATTAAAAAGGATCAAATTCTTGAAAATTTTTCCACAAATAGGGATTTCATACAAACAAGACAAGTCTTGTGGTCCTCCTTTTTTCTTAGTAAAACTTGTATTCACATTTATTTCCATCAAATATACTGCCAGAACACCAGCTCTGTGTTTCTTTCCTTTTGACACATGTGTTTACAAACAGTAGCTTTCTTTACCAGCCACCCCCACTATTTATACCCAAATAAATCTGTGCAGGTTTATTTACTTTTAAAGAAAGGGACAATTAATAAAATTGGGAAAAAGTAAGGACAGAGATCAGTAAGTAATGTCACCCACAGAAAAAAAAATCCTGCAGTCATGGAAAAAATAAAACAAAACAAAGAAACCCACTCACAAAACTGATGTGTACTTGCAGTATAATGTGATATTTGTCAGCACACATTTTTTACAGAGATGTTTATGACTAATTGCTGACATGTTGCTTAAGAGTAGCAGCAAAATGGTGAAGATAATGAAGAAAAGTAGATGCAGCCATTAGTTTTTATCCTATTTATGCCAGGAAAACTTGTCTATTTCCTGTGCAAAACGAGACCCAGGCTATGTCTACACCAGAGTCGGCAGCATGACTGCAGCAAATGTGTCCTTACATGGATAAATTGAAGATATTGAGCTCAGGTATTGACAAGAGAAAAGTAAATAAAACAAATCACCACCACATAAATACACAGATAATTATCCTGAGTTCTGGCTGGAACCTCCTTGTTGATATCTGGACTGACTGGATTGATGCAGGAACTCAGTGTTTGCCATGTCCCATCAAAACCAGCAGGACTACTTTAAATTAGAAGCCTGGCCTGAACTAGAAATAGCTTTTCAGTGCTAAATATTAAAATATTCTGACCAGGTGGCTTGGATTTAAATGCTGCAGCTCACTGCAAGGAAGTCAACTCAGCTGGAGGGCAGAGTCCAAGCACCAGGGCCTCAGGTTATCAGAGCCAAAGCAGGTACAAGAGGATATTCTGGGCTCATCCCAGATGTGATTCCTTCTTCCTAGAACTGCAGAGGACAGAAAAACCCCATTGGAGCTGCACGTGTGTCCCAGCAAACATATGAGGAGGAGATACAGCAGTGTTTACACAGGCTCTCAATTAAATACTCTTGTGTGAAGTTCAGGGCACCTCACAATAAATGGTCTTCTGATGTTTTCAAACCTGATTTTAAATATTTTATCCAATAGAAAAGAGGAAAAAACAGCACAGCTTTACAGCAGAGGTCTGTTTATCAGCTTAAAGACAGACTCCATTTTCACTCACTCAAGTGAATTTCACCCACAGTTTTGTATCATACAGCTCATAAATCACTTAAGCCTGAAATGTTTTATAGACCTGTACTTGTCCTCTAAGCAGATGATCCTGGAATGCAAATACAAAGATTTGGGAATCCCTATATAAGACTGGTGATGAAAAATTATCTATCTCCTCACCTATTTCATTTTCCTGGGAATACTTCACCTCAAGGGAAAACTCCTTTCTCTAAGATTCCTCCCAGATAAAAAAAAAATCAAAAGGAGTCTTTTTGAGAAGGGTGATAACATCTGCTGGCCTCTTTCAGATTAATGTTTTCACCTGGAATGGAACTGATATTCTTCCTGAAGAAAGACTTACCTAACATTCAGAATGAGAGCTTTCAAGTGGCCAGGAACTAAAATCCCACCATGAAATGACTGGGATACATGGCTGGAAAGAAAAAGTGCCCCTGTTTACATAAACAGGCTTGAACTACCAGCAGGTTTTTTCAATTAATACTGTCACTTTGCCAAACACTCATGAAATTTGGCAGAAAACATTGATTCACCAATCCCGTGTGAAATCTGTCCCTGGAAAACACAATGCATAATAACAGTTGTGGCAGAAAAAATGCTGAAGCACACAAGGGTCTAAAGGAATTTTAAGCACTGATCAATGATAGCCAGAAGAAAAGAAAGCAAAGGGAGTATAAACTGTTAAGAATATTAAGCTCAAAATGAGATTAATTTGCAGATCTGGTAAATTTCAAGTACCCTAAAGCAGGAAGAGCATGCAGAGACACTCCACACTGAACTGGTATTTCTGCTTTATCAAACTGAAACAACATCCTGCTTGT
Organism: Ploceus nigricollis; assembly: GCA_013399945.1. Taxonomy (NCBI): domain Eukaryota; kingdom Metazoa; phylum Chordata; class Aves; order Passeriformes; family Ploceidae; genus Ploceus; species Ploceus nigricollis. The sequence goes on from VXBC01009454.1 coordinate 127,798, forward strand.
CCATCTCAGGAGTTCTCAGTTTTAAAGTTAGTGGCCAATTACCAATCCCCTCAAACAGCCACCCCAAAAAAGCAATTACCAAATGAAATGTTTAGCAAATGACTGCCTTCAACCAACATTTTGACAAGGAAAAGCAGTGCCAGAAGGATGAAAGGCCCAGACAAGTGTTGGATGACTGCAGTACATGAAACACCCCTATTATGTTCTGATAGCCAGAACGTTTTGCTCAACTAAGGTTGAGAAAACAGAATGTAACAAGTGACATCCAGCAAATACATAATCAGAGAATGCTTAAGTGGCTTGGGATTTGGAAGGCAGTTCCTTCAGGAATAAGTTAACTGTTTATGCAGTAGAGTTAAAAATATGTTAAGAAGAGGGTGTAGAATGACTTGCTAGATGTCTTCAATAATATTTCAGCAGGTACCACACAAATAGTTTTGTTAGTATTGGCAAAACTAAATAAACCCTGAGGAGAAGTATGATTGGAAAAAGCAAACCTTGTGGTGTAAAATAAACATGCACGTCAAAATCAAGTACCAAGCTCACTCAGATTCCTGACAGAAGTCTAGAGCAATGAATTGGCAGCCTCACTGTTTATACTGCTCTAACTCCTCTGTGACTTTAAAGGAAATTTCTTTTTTAGCTAATGCTGAGACCTTAAGGCAGGAAATTCTCCATCGTACTGACGTTCAGCTGTAGAAACGTGGCAGCTCATCCATTGTTTATCTCATCCCATCCTCTATTCCAGCATCAAGGTGATAAAGGATGATTCACCAAAGCAAGAGTTTGTGGTCATTTTTTTGTGTTTGATTTGGAATATTCAAGCACAAATGGGGGAAAAGACTTTGAGCACAAAGTTCAGAATTCTAATTTAAAATTATCCTAGAGATAGAAAAAAATTAACTCTCAATGAGGTGAAGCTGTGGGTTTATATGCCAGCCTGCAGAAGCTAATCCACACCAAACCAGCAGGGACAACTGTGGAGAGGAGAAAATAACACATTCTTCCTATCAGCCTTAACAAAAGCTTACAATTTTTGAGCCTTGTCCGGATCCAGGTTTTCAAAAATCTCCTTCTAAGCTGTTTGCTTCATGTTATTCAGATACTAATTACAGGCTTTGAAGGCTTTTGAGATGCTGGAGGCTTTCCTTTAAAAATGACTTTTAATTCTAGGGATTTTACAATATTTTCTGAGATTCCTGAATGAAGAGAAGACTTAGATACAGAAATAAAATAGACAATTGTGAAAGGTGAAGACTGTGTGAAGGGCAGAGTGTTTCCACTGCCTTCAGTAGAACTAGATTTAGAGAAATCCAAGAAAGGGGGGGAAAAATCCCAAAATCAGGCAAGCTGCCTTCTCATCTCCTGCTGTGCAGGCAGGCAAAGCCCTGTGTGACAAATAGCATCCTTCCTAACACAGTTATTATGTCAGGTAGGTGACTCACTCTCCCTTCTAAATCATACCAGTAATGTCAGTAGGAATTATTGACTAAACCACATTTGCTGAGACTTACTTGGATGTCAATAGTATTGAAAGGAAATGAAAGAAAGATCTCCTTGTAGCCCTTTATGGTTGTGAGGGATTTTTCTGATTTAAAATTACATATGGCTGTCGTAGGGTTTGCATCCAGGATGTGGTTTAGAAGTGTCTGGAAATCTAAATTAAAAAGGCAGCCTAAGAGCACCCAGCAAAAATTGGGCACATTAAAAGTACTACAAGTTCAACAGAATGAATTTTTCCTTGTTAGTGTTATTGACTTCTCCTACCAATAAAATCTGCCTGCGTTGCATGAATATGATTTACATTCAGAAAGTTCTGATTAGATGTGTATCTCGTGTTCTCCACTAAGTTACAATTTCTCTAACATATTTCATGGCTGCTGTGAAGAGATTCATCGTGGATATTGGACAACAGTGGAAATTGCTGCATAAAGATTACATTAATTGTGAAATCATCAGGCATTAATTCCATCAGCTGCTCAAGAGGCCAATATTTCTCCTTTGTGATTAGGGAAGGACACCGAAGGTTGCCTAGCTTATCAGAAAGTCAAAAAACAAAATGGGGCTAGAATTTGAGGACTATGTCAGCTGGAAATTTCCACAGGGTTCAGTAATGACAGTTATATAAAAATCTGCATGTCCCAGAGTCCTGACAGAAAAACAGAGCAGTAAACACTCTCTGCCCTCGCGGTATCATCTACATAAGGACTGATGAAGTTTCTCAATGATGACAACTTTTTAACCGGGCTCCTCTGAATTTTTTCCCCCCACATTGAAATACTACAGAAATCCAGCAGAAATTGCTTTAAACATATCAACACAAGAAAGCTTTCCCAACAAATGCAGAAGGCTCATTTCTTAAAGGAGGAATTTGCTGTTTACCATTACGCCTCTCCATTGTTGTTTGGGTTTTTTTATATATAAAAACATTTTGAGAGAGAAGACTGCATTAAACTACAAACATACTTTCTTTCTTGTCTTCTTGGTGTCTTTAAATGAAGTCTTGATATAAGCTCAGTAGAAGTTTCAGTATTGAGCAAAATAACTGCAGTTTATATGCAGCATAATGCCAAAGGCTCATCTGGAAGACAGAACAATTTTTTTTCACTCAAAACCCTCTTTTTGATCCACATGGGTAATGCTCCAAGTGTTATGTTAAGCAACCATTATGCTAAGAGAGCCAGCATTAAGAATCCTGAGCTTAAACTGTCACTTCTTGAGGCAGATTTATGGCTTATGACAGTAATTGCTCACACCAAAGGAGCGAGCTGGTGCTCCATCCAAGCACAAAGAGATATTGCCATTAGATGAGGGTAGGGATCTGATAATGTCGGGGGTTTACAACTAGAAAATTACCTTTTATTTAAATTTTAAAAAACCCCAGCATGCTGTACAAAACCAGGCACTTGTTTGTGTAAATAAACATAAATGTTTGCATTTTTGTTCAGCTTTGGTTTTTCTAAAGTGACTTGAATCACAGCATGGCACACTTGCTCCTCTGTGTTTGACTTTGTGTGGCTTTCAATGAACTGGTTAAATCTTAATTGAAGATATTTTGTGTTGCCTGAGTATATGTGCTCATTATAAGTGCTAAGAAGGAAAAGTGAGTGTAAAAGCAAGGCAAAGTAAAACATCTGTGAGGAGGAAGGTAAGCCTTGTGCCTGTAAATTGCTGTTATGGGATCTTTGGAAAAGGCAAAGACCGACTCTGTGCACCCAGAAAGTCAAGTTTGAAATTTTAATATGGACTACTAAAAAAGGAAAAATAGAAAGGTTTCCTGATTATGAAGCTACATGTTAACAAAAAGATATAAAACTAGGTCCCATCTCCATCTCTCTCTCCATTTTATGTTTCAAGATCTTTTCCTAACATTGCAATATGTCCTCCCTCAGAAAACTGAATCAGCAAAAAATAAAACAGCTTTATAAAGTCTACTGTCTGCTATGTTTTTCCAGGTTCTGCTCTGCCAGTAAATCCAAGCATGATCTGAATGGTAACAGCAAGTTTATGGACAGTGAATAATAGCATGACATAGCTAATTAATGCTATTTCAGTCCAGACTCTTTAAACAATCAAGCCTAATTGTGCTAAACAATGTGATGGGTTTTTATGGACAGCAGTGAATGAGCAAATCCAATGAATATTTAAAGCTAAATCCAGAGTAATTTATGCTTTATGGCTATAACAAACTCAACCCAGTACCTTCATTACTTACATCTCCTGTTGGTTCTGCTTTCTTTCCTAAAAATACCCCACAAAACCAACAACACAAACACACTAAAAGAAACAAACTCAAAAAAACCCCACAAACTCCCCCACCAAACATACTTACTATGCCTTGTTTGGACAGATTTTCTGTCACTGAGTTAAAAACAAAGAAAATAAATGCATGCCATTGATTGTACAGAACAGCTCAGCTGCTGAAGGTGCAAGGATGCTTCCTGGATATTTATGCCTCTGTTAGGCAGAAATTTTGAACCTGGGTAGGTTCTTCCTTATCACTTTGTAGCTAATCTTGATATAAATAAACCCTCATATTCTGATTAGCCTCTGACATGATCAGACTTCTGGGGGTGTTTTAAATAAAGAGAAATCAAAAGAATCAAAACTGATCACCTGAAAGCAGGCCTGTTTAATTTTGTTTACATCAAAGCAAAGAGCCAATCGTTCTGTACTCTAAAGATTCCTTGGTAATGGGGAAAGGTGTGAAAAGAAAGAAACACAGAGAAAGGATTTTGCAAGCAGATGAAAGGTACAGAGCAACCAAAAGCAGTTTTGTTGAATTCATACCCCCTGTGAATTCCTAATTTTATCTTTCTTCCTGCCAAACCATCCAAGCTTCACCACTACAGCAGCAGGTCATGAGTGTTCATCTTCCAACACCAACATTTAATGTCTTCCCATTTGGCTTTGAAATCACTTAAAGATGTGTGATGGTCCCAGCCCAACCCTCTGCACAGTGACAAGACATTGTGACTCTCACTTGATATTGGCTCATGCTCTTGCCAGGCAGAGCCCATCTTCTCTATCCCGAGGGAAGTGTTGGACAACCAAAAATACAGAGACCAACAAAATTAATAGCTAACTTTATATTAGGAAAGGTGCTATTGCTGAGTAATGCTAATTTTCAGACCTGAAATAGACATATCTATGTCATTTTCTACCACATGTCAATCTGAAGCATTACTATTAACAGATAAACCATTAAAGTACACAAAACTCCTACAAAAGTATTTTATTGCCCTAAGAGATTTATTTAATATTTAAAGAGACTTATTACCTTTCTCTACCTTACTTTCTTTTTAGTCAGTCAGTTTAAGCACAAATCTAGTTAAATGTACATTTAATCTTCATTACATCAAGATAAAGCTGGTAGTAATTGTCCTTCCAATCAAACCCCAAAACAGAGCTCTGCAGGATTGCTCTTGTGCAATATTCAGGTTGGGCAGTAATTTATGTCACTTTTGGTACTTGGGTTCTTCTCCATAATGAGGTTTTTAAGTGTCCTGCCTGACATTTACATTCCTAATGAGATTTCCACACCTCTGCTGGGGTCCATAAAGACCAATATTAATAGCTCAAGCTGTTTTACTGGATTAAAAAAAGTTAGAATTTACTTTTATATTATGGCCAGGCATAATAGCACTTTCCAGTTCAAATACACTAAACACACAACTATTAAAGTGCTTCACAATTAAATACATTTAACTTGCCCGCAGTAGAAAACCACTGTTTTTCCCTACAAGAAATAAAAAAATCTTCTCACCTCAGGTATTCCTGGCCTTTCTTTTTCTCCCACTTAGTTTTCTATCTCTCCTATTTGTTGCTCTAAGCTCCAGAGGTGAAAGAAGGGAGAGTTATTCCTGCTGGTACTTAGGAAACCAGGATGGGTTTTATTTTTGGGGAAGCAGGGAAGGAAAATAGCCTGGCTGTTACATCTGGAGGAGGAGAGTTCAGAGATATCCACACTGCTGTGTGCAGGGCTGAGGTTAGAGGTGGATCAAAACTATTTGAAAGGGAGTAAGTTGAGCCAGTCCTAAGCTGGGTCTGCCTCTTCTACTGCCTTTTAACACACCAGAAACTCCCCTTCTGTTTCAAGGTGTCTGTGAAGAAGATTCTGCTCAGTGCTCAGCCAGAAAGGGGCAATGTTCTGTGTGTTTGCTGCCTGAGAGGGTTCTGTTTGCTTGTTTTGAAGAGACTGGAAAGGTGTGATGACTCTTCTGGTTGTCTGAGAGGTGAATGAGCAAAAGCACAGGGAGGGGTCCTGCATTCTCTGCACTGTTTGGTCACTTAATAGCATGGAGGGGCTTGAAAATTTTGATTTGATTACACTTTAGTCAGTAACAAGTGGTTTTAAAGCACAGGAGTTCAGACTCCCCTAATTAACTGATTTTTCAATCACCATGCTAGAAGGATATTTTAACACCCTACCCCTTAACTATAACAAAAATATATTTCAGTTACCTTGCATTTACTGCAGGATAAAATACTGAATACTGAGTGTAACACTACAGTAGAGAAATCACTGAAATCTTAGCAAGCTAGGCCACAATTCGTGTCCACAGGTTGTATAACTGAGGAAAATTTTCTTATTATAAACTCCAAAACCAGCTTAAACAGCACTGCCTGGTTTAGCAGCCTTGGATTTGAGGTACACAAAATATTTTTACCTGCTGATATCACTTATAAGAATGTTCTGACATGTCTAATAAATAAATAGACATTAGCAGAGTAATCATCACCCCGTGTTATAATTTCTCACCTCTAAGAAATTAATGTGCATAATTTCTTTCTGTTTACATGCAATATTGGAATGGCACAACAGCTGAAGCAAATGTAGCATATTTTCTGAGTGCCAGCCAGGGGCTGGGTGCTTTCTGCAATATTAAGTATCAATCCTTCACCAGGATAAAAAGCAACAAGTATTTTTTTTCTCGTGGTAGAATTGATTTTTTCAAATGGAGCCTGGTTCAAGTGGTGTAATCATCTTTCCTCCTTTTTGCAGTTGCTCAATGCACAACCTCATCCATTCAGTCACAATCAATTGGGTAATAAAGTATTTCCCTCATCAGTGAAAAAGGAGAGCTTGTACCTTGTGTACTCAATATCAGTCATTTGTTTAATTGGCTAATAAGAGATTATTCCTCCTACAAAACCAATCTGCAGTAACTCCTTCACCTTTAAAAATATGGCAGGTCTGCTCCAGACCTTTATATATTATATTNGAAAACTGAAGAACACACAAGAAAACTTTCCTGATGCAGGTAGAGAATATTAATTTCTGTTGCTTAAAGAAAGATTAAAAAATTAGGAAATTCCCAGCCTAATTTAAGAGCAATCCATTTTTCTGGAATACTTTTTTCTGTCTCTCTAAATTATGGCAAATATCTTGTTTATGCAGAGATTTTGAAGAAAGCATTTCTCATCTATAGGATGATGGGATGGTTTGGGTTTTTTCAGCAGGTTTTGTAAACAATTATTTATTATTTGAGGCTGAAATGTTAAATAATGTTGTCACAGTTTCAGAGTTTCATTGAGGTTATGGATAGATCTGACTTTCAATTTTTAAGCATTTGCTATTTCTTTGCAAATTGTGTCTCGTGTTGTTGCTTCATTTCCCCCTTTCTCATTTCTTGAGAGGTTTCAAGACTATTTTAGAGCTTGGAGTATGACAAATGGTACTTGTGAGAATGAGCTTCCTGCCAAAACTCATGGAACATCACTCACACAAACTCCTAATTAAAAAAACTTTAAAAATTATTTACCAATTTATTTTTGAGAGGACACTGTGCAGCAGGTGATCTGTTTGCATGGCTGAAGCAGGTACGGAACCAGCTAATCTTGGCTAAAAATAGCTGTTATTGTCCTGTAGGTGCTGATTCCTCTGTGCACACCAAACACAAATCTGAATTTGAGCTGCTTTGATGACAACACACATGCACAGTCAGCTACGTCTCATTGATTTTTTGGGAGGTGGGTGAAATGCACATCACTTTTCCTTCAGTCAGCCCAAAAACAATTGATCCAGGCCCCATTTTTCACTAGATCACTGAGTGTTAATTCAATTTGATGGGCACAGCAGGCAATAATACATCCTACAAGGAACTTACTTTCAGTGGTGAACAAAGTACATCCTTTTCATCCAGACAGGGTTTTGATGCAGATCAAATGAATTTTCATATCAAACCATTTCTGGCTGTCTCTCACTAAATCAGCATGGTTTTCCTTTTGCTTCTTTTGTAGGTTTTTTTAGGAGAATCTAGAAAATAGAACAACACAAACTACCAGCACCACAGGCAGGCCTCTTTTTACACATACGACAAATTTCTGTACTGAAAAAGCTCTGGATAAATTCATTGTAGACAAAAGTCAAATAATATATTTAGCAGAAGATTAGAAAAATAATAATTAAAAAATCATTGTTTTCTACAGCACTGAAAATGCAGTACAGGAGCTGCTCAAGGAGGGAATAAACTGGATTTGTTCCATTTTAGTCCTGATGAAATAAAAGGGGAAAACCAGAAATTGACTAAATATTAGATAGCAATTAAATATGGAGGTAACAGTTGGCCATGCAAATTGATAGAAATTTTTCTCTGGGTACTATTAAATTGCCAATTAAAAAAAAAATGAGCCTTTGGAACAAAGCTGAGCAGGCAGAAAGCTGCTGTTTTAAACAGTGGTTTCTGTTGACGTGAACTTTGAGGAATTACCATCATCTCCATAAGGTTAGGCAAACCAGATATAAGTAATAAGGTGTTATTCTTTCTTAGTAAAAAAAAAGACATAAAATAAAACTTCCATAAATAGAATATGAAGATCCAAAGAAGAAGAACAAAAACATGAATCTTTGCCAGCTATTATCTTAATTTATTTCTGTTTTCAGAAGAAAAATAAAAACTTCTGAGGAACAAAATGAATAGATAGGAAATGGAACAAATTGTCATCTTTGGGAGGCCACCTGCTAAATTAAGTGAAGTTGCCTTGGCTAAATGGAAAAATCAACCTCATATTGGTCTAGGGATATGACCTTTGGACTCCTAATGAGAACTAGTGAAATAATGAAGTATTTCCAGATAAATTCTTGCTGCTATAATCTTAGAGAAGGAAAGCTAAAGGAGTACAGGGGGATTTTCCAAGTGATCAAGAGCACATACAATTAGTAGCTCATCAGGGGTTGTTAAGGACATGATTAAAGGACAGCCAATTTACTAAAGACTTAAGAGGTTAATGGTGAAGAAAAAATAAAGTGACAATATCCTCCCTTCCTCCCCTCTCTCCTTTGATTGTGATAAATGTATGCTTTCCACACATCCATGAACACAAGATTGCAGATTTTCCCTGGGAATTTAAATAGGCACTCTACCTGAGAAGACATGCAGAAATTTAGTTGAGAAAAAACAATAAGGTGGGGGATGGTGGTGGTATAATACAGTGGATAAAGGAGACTTGTTAAAGTTTTTAGAAACCCAAAGCATTTTTCAAAAGTAAATTAATAATCTCTACACACATTATGATGTTGAAGGTGGATAAACCAAAAGTGAGAGATAAAAATTCACTTTGCCCAAATGTGGGCAAGGTTAGCCATGCTTTGTCTATGCTAGTCCCTATTCCATACACTGGAGAAAATGTGAGTTAGGGTGCATTTTAAGAGGATTTTTGCTCAATAGAATAATTTTAGTGCTTTTTAGGCTATCATGAAATTGGTGACCTTTTCCAAAGGGCAAAAATGGAAGCAGGGCCTTTCTGATTGTGAATTCTCCTTCTTGCATATATCAAATCATGTCAGAATGATGTCAATCAGTCTATCTCCAGACCACCCAGATTTACCTGAGCAGTGTCAGGAGACTGTCTGTAGTTGTGTTACTTATTTTAAACATGACCCTTACTTCAGCTCGTACTCTGAATGGGGAGGGAAGGAATAAGAAGGAGGAATGCAATTTATTGCAAATAGGATCATGAGGTCTTTGCAAATATTGAGGTTTAGGAGAAGTTTATTCCACACAACACAAATCCCTGGAGATGGACAGGCTGCAGAGTCAGAGCTTTACTTAAGGAAGGCTCAGAATGCCCCTGAAGTTTTTTCTTCATCTCCTTCTCCCTTTCCCTCTCCAGCAATGCAAGGAAGATTTTGGACCACAAGGCTGGTATGGATTTGAGACATCTCCCATGAAAAGCTGCTGCTTTTAGGAACTTCTAGGAGATTTGAGCACTCCAAGGTAAGCCACACAGACTGAATTACATGGCTGTCTAATCTAGAAGCAGCTATGGGAAAAATCCCATGGTTCCCTTCTGCTTTTCTAGCTGAAAGCCAAGGCAGAGCAAAGTTTTAATGCAAAAAAGGACTTGTAAATCCTTTAATTGGCTTTGTAAAGCCACACCAAAATCTGTTGTCACAGTAGTGAGATAAATTCGTAACATACATCTCTTCTAAACACTGCTAATCTCAGTAACTTCAGGACAGAAGCAGAGATCAAGCAAACCTGCTCAGCTGCATCAGGGAGCAGCATTTCAGTCGGCTGTGAGAAAACTTGAATATTCTTCCATTTATAAAGCTACAAAGACAAATTTGGTAAACACAGTGATGATCAAGATTTCACATCATGAAATTTCTCATTTCTCAGCCAATGAAGGAGGGAGGAGTGAAGAAGTTTATAAGATTTTGTTTCTCATTACCTTACTCTGCTTTGATTGGTAAAAGATTAATTCACTTCCCCAAAGCAGGGCTGTTTTGCCCATGGTGGCAGCTGATAAGTGATCTCTCATGGTCTCTATTCCATGATCCACAAGCATTTTGTGATGTTTTCTCCCACTGTCTATCTGAAGAGGGAAGTGGCAGCGTGGCTTTGGTGGGCACTTGGTGCCCAGACAGGGCCAACACACAACAAATAGCTAATTATTAGACTTAACCTGGATAAAACTCAAATAAATCACAGTCCTGGGAAGAACTGGGTTCAGCTTGGGGGAACATTCAGCTTTTGGAGGTGTTTAAAGTGATGACAAAGAGCTTTCTGAGAACAGCTGCAGCCTCTCTCTGAAGTATGCCAAAGTGTTACTCCCATCACTTCTCTGACACTTAAGGGAAAATATTACCAATAGTGAGGTGACCTAAGGTCTAATCCTGCATGATTCTGACTCCATAATGTCACTGTGATGATTACTGGGGAGTTAATTCTCAGCTGTCCTATTAAAACCCCATAAGCCACCTAAGAGGGTCAGAGAGCATCTGGGTCCTCCTTTAACTGCTATCATAAAATCAGAATCTGAGTTTACAGAGGATGGCCACTATGAAAAGAGTCTCTCTGGATAGAATCTCACACATTTTGTTCCATGCCCTGAGGGTAGTCCCACCACGAGGAGATAAAGAACCAATGAGTTTGGATGAAGGTCAGGAATGCCCAGAGAGGAGCCAAAGAAATTAATCTGATGACAACTGCATTAAAACATATAAGTTTATTTCCACACTACAATAAAGTCAGCTCAGGTGATCCTAACCTCCTAACTCTGTATTTCTTGAGTTTATTTCTCTCTCAAAAAATGAGACAACTCAGTCTTCAAAGCAATTTTTCCTTAAAATACAAGCATGTGATTTTTTACAAAATCTTTTACCTGGAAGCACTTTGAATATTCATTTCAATGTACTAATAGCTAAGACCTGTGGTAAACAGTGCTCAAGTTATTTTTCTGTGCAAACTAAGATTCTATCTGCATTTAGTGAATGAAATACTCACTTCTGTTGTGTCCTGTGGATAGTTATTTAGGAGACATTGCTTTCCCAAGCAGAGCATGTTAATTTGTACATTATAGCTTTTCCTTTTGATTGTGTCCAGTGATTACCTTACCTTCAAATACTGTATTAGAATAATTTTATTAAAAAATGAAAACTAGAGGAGAAAAGTATGTTGAAGATGGTGTATTGTTAAGAGCAGTGCCAGACCACTAACTTTGATTAATTTGGATTATTTTAACTAAGAGAAACTCTCTTACTGAAGCGTCGTTCCTACATTTATCCATAGCATTCTGAGAAGTTTGAGGGCTACTGCATGATAAAACTCATACATCCTCCTATAAAAATACACAATATTTTCATAGACCTTAACCAACCTTTCAATTAAAACAAAAGAAAACACAAACAACCCCCATTCCAGACAGACAAAAAATCCCATCTCAAAAGCCAGAGTTATTAATTGTATCTGTCAGAAACAATGCATCTTCCTTAGAAGAATAAATTTGCAGTCTCTCACTCATAACTATGTGGGCTTATAATAGAGCAGCTGCCCCAAAGCAATACATGGCAGAATGACAATGAGGTCTCACACAGACACAGCCCTTTTTAGCAGCATTCTACAGGGAGAAAACAAATAAAAGACCCAATTTTGCATTATCTACTCGGTGTTGTCACCAAGTCTAAGGAATTTCAAGCAAAGTTGTTCCAAAAAGGTAAGGAATATTTCATTTACGTGAAGCTCAGGACCAGAAATTCAAATTATAAAGCATCCCAATCTCTATAGATTAATACAAAACCACCATATTGAGGCAAAAAATGATTTAAATCAACCTACAGAGTTGCTTTACATCACTGACATTTCATTTTCCCATGCACAAAGTCTCTTTCTGCCAGAACATTTTGATTTTCAATTCAGGTCTTTCCCATCTGACCAACAGAAGCTTACCTGACATCTTGTCTCATCAGAAAGATTTCTTAGGGAAGTTTATTTAATTGATGATTCCAAAAACAATCATCATTGTACAATATTTGGTTCTGTTATCATTATTATTATTTCCTTTGTTGTAGAAGACATTTTCTACAGCATGGACACTAAACTGGCAGCATAAGATTTCTTTCATGGAAAAAGAAAATACTCAGAGACCAACCACCACCACAAATCTCTATGGGACTAGAAAATATTTTTTTGACATAATTTTTAGTGTTCAGCTCATGATAGCATTTCCACCAAATATTTAATATATTCAAAGGATTTTCTTCAAAAAAAGTAAACCACCCTTGATTTTTTTTTCATTCCTATCAATCACAGGTAAAATCATTGTACAGCTTCTTCCAGAGTATAACATTTATATTTGCATTATGCTGGTTATCATCCACTCCAATCTCTGCTATGGAAATATCGGGGTACAATTATGAGAGTTATCTTTATGCTATAACCCAGACATGCACTTAAGCAGATGTTCAATTTCATGCTTATTAGTAGTCTCATTGAAGCAATGATCCTGAATTCTATTATCTGCCTACTTTGCTCTTTTACTCCCTTCTGTATTTTAGCATCCAGGGCAAAATGAGCATAATTCCTACATGTGTTTTCCAAGAGATGCCTTTAGCTATCCATGTTGTAAATTTAAGCCCTGTTTTCTTCAATAGGCTGTAACTTACTATATTTATTATAAACTGATGCCTTTTGTGCAGCATTCTGCTCCATATTCTGTGCAAACTGATACAATACCAGGCTGAAATCCACGTTTTAATGCATTATTTTGGCTGCTGAGTGCCTGCAACACCAAAGGATATATCCCAAAATCCACGTGCATCATCCTGCTCTTGCATAGGTGGACCCAACCACCGCTCCAGGTGTGAACAGAATTTATTTCCCATGTCAGGAGTTAATTCCCCATCCATACAGGAATGGATTCCTGCTTTTTTCAGCTCATCTCTCAGAGAAGAAATGCTGCATTGTTCCAAGGCAGCAGCACCCACGGATACCCTCCAAATGGCTCCACAGAGAGCGTGAGCTTCCTGCAGGAGCATCTGGATTGCTGCTGAAAGGCCATCTGTGTTTCACCGGGAACAGGATTATAAAACTATTTGCCAGATAGAACCTTAGGAGATGGGGTTTTTTTCTCTCCTGCCCCCAAAAGTAAGCTCTGACTCTTAAGAGTAGTATCTGGAAACAGGGCCAGTAATAATGACACCTGGAATCCAGGCATTTCTCACTGTTTAAAAAAATGCTCATGAACAAACTTTGGTGCACTGTTCTTCAAATTCTTAATTTTTTTGTCCATTCCTTCCTTCTCTCCCCTCTCTTTCCTATAGAAATTACATCTTAACCTGCAGGCTTTTTCAGTGCCCCTTTCTCCATTACTTAATAAAAAAATAGATGAATCCCTAATTATTTGGATCCACTAAACAGTTTTTGAGAGGAAAGAGGCCTTTACAGTTCTGTTTAAATAACTGGAGTGTGCCAGCACATCCCACTGCAGGAGATGTTCCTCTCAGCAGATTTGGTATTTAAATATGTGATTGGGCTTGTTATAACAGGAAGAATGACAGAGACTTAAGTAAGAGCCAGGACAAAATATTAGCTGACATCTGGAATAAACAGAGTCCCTCAGAAGATGGGCTGATCATAAAGGATCAGATTATAATGGGCTACACATTCACCTAAAAATAGAGTACAAAGAAGCATTTTCTTTCCTCAGAGTCCAGACTTGAGGGCTGAGAGAAGAAAGGAAGAGTAGAGAAAGAAATTGTAACTTCTGTTTTCACAATAGCTTATTTTGGCAACAACAAATATTGTATGGAAATAAAAACCGAAAACATAAAAAGCAAACGAAAACAACTTTTTTTCCTGAAAATGATGCAGTGGTCTAGAAGAGTCAAATATCACCTGCAATTCAGAACACTGCTGAAAAACACAGTTATGTAAAATAGAGTTATAAAAGTTAAAATGAAGTCCAGAAAAAATAATAAGAAAAAAAATTTTTAAAGCTCATTCTTGTTTAAGCTTGAGTTTCCTACAAGTTTATTCATTTGTAATAAAATGAATAAAATAATCCATATAGATTAAGGACACTTTGATAATGGTGGTGTCATTGTGGTAGACCTGGAACAAATTGTGCCAGAGCCAGGTTTGGATATGGACAGGTTGTGGCAGAGAGGAACAGCACCAAGTTCTGCCTCACAAAAGGAAATTTCAGCTCCCCCAGATGCATGCCCACAAAAGCAGAGCTCAGCTGGGAAATATTCTGCCAAAAAGAAGTGTGAAGAGATGACATCTTGTCTTGATAAGTAGCTGAGCACTTCCTCTAAGGGTTTATAGAATAACCCTGAATGGAGCTCTTGCAAATTAGTTCATTCTAAACAGAAAAATGATCAGATTAGACTTTTTTGGTCTGGTCCTGAAAAGAGAAGACTACAAATTAACCAAGCTCTGAATTCAGCTGAATCCAGGCTGGAGTAGTCGAGGTACACGAATCTCCAGGAGGATTTGGTTCTCTTAGGGAAAGATGCTACAGTTATGAGGAATTTGTGAAGTGAGGAAGGACTGGGAAAAGATGGGAAAGAATCCAAATCGCAAGAAGAAAACTGGGAACAAACTAAGGCCCTACACAGAATGGAAGAAAAGAGTTCCACAGACAGACAAAGCTGCCTTGGACATCAAGATGTACATGTAACAAAGCAAGAAGAGCCAGTATCAGTGCCAGACTGCATAAAGTAGAATATCAAGAGGAAACAGAGATACAAACTGGTAACAGCATTGCTTGATGTGAGCCAGAGGGACTGGAAAATATCCAGTCTAGAAGATTGGAGCAAGCTGCACATGAAGTTGTATGTACAGTAGCAAGGATGTTTAAGTAATCTATTACAATACATGGAGTTGCCTGTAATTAGAAATCTGCAAATGCAGTAACTTTGGAAAGGAAATGCTTTGATGACTGAAGTTTTAGTAACACATAAAAACTCTGGCTCAAGCCCTAAAGGAGAAAGGGTAGAGTACAGCCAAATTTAAAAGAAAGAGTTTGATCCTAACTGACCTTGTATATTTTCTTTCATAGCATACCTGGCTTCCTAGAAGGAGCAGAGAACAAAGGGATCCTCTGTTGGGATTTAGCAAAGCATCTTGACTTATTGGCACATCAAAGTTCCTGGCTAGGCTGGAATTTAAGAGAACAAGAGGAGGATTGTGCCCCCCATAACGTTAAAGGGAAGAGCAACTGACTGGAGGGAGCTGAGCGCTGCAGCTCCTCATGGAGCAATCTGGGGACAAATTTTGCTGAGATCATTAATTACATGTTAACCAAGCATCTCCACATTTGGAAATGCTATCTAGCAGGGGCCTGCAGGAAGCACTGCATGGTCTTAAGGAAGAGAATAAAAGAAACTGCATAAAACAAAGTGAAGGGCTGTGGCCTTTGGGGACCAACAAATTTGGCCATCAGCACAAAACAATGAAGACAAGGCTGTGCATGCTCCTCAATCACATGGCATTATGAACCACGAGCGTGACATGTCTGAGGAGGAATTGAAAGCAATCCTAGGGCCCAGTGAGAGATAAATCACAGCCAGCCATGCACAGGGAGGGCAAAAGCTGAAGGGAAAGGCTGTGCTGATTTTTATGTGAAGAGGTGAAACGAGCTGGTTTGTTCAGCTCTGTGAAAAGCTGACAGAGAATGGGACTTCTTTCTCTACATATAACAAGAGCAGAATAAGGAGTATAATAAAGCCAGGGTGTAAAAGGACAAAGCCAACACAAGAACAAAGGATGTCATGAGCATATTCAAAACAGAAATTAAAAGAAGGTATATAAGCACTAGGTAATGAGGTTTGAACAGCTTTCCAAGGAAGCAAATTAGATCTGTTTCTAAGGCATCCTTTCTGAATGCAATTAAAAAATAAATTGATGTTTACTAGATTTTAATCTGCTTCCTCAGGCCTTTTTTTTTTTTTCCTGGTGAGGCAAAAATAGGATACGGACTGTAATTGATTTAATTTCTGCTGTTTCCTTGTTTGCTTAGGAAAGTTCTGATTATTTCAACATTGGAAAGGCTTTGAGTATTTGGGGAGTTTATCTTAAGGCTTTGAGTATTTGGGGGAGTTTATCTTAAAGTCACGTACATTTTGGATGAAATGTTTTTCTCTTTCCCTCAGGTCTTCATCAGAAATTGAGCATAGATAGTAAAAGTTGCCTTTGTACAGCTTGAAGCATTTCTAATAGCTGCCATGGAGAGGCTACAAGAAATTCTAGCACTCCAGAATGATGCAAAAATAAATCCAGAATGATAAAAAAGTAAAATCTTACCATCCTATTGCATCCATGTTTCATTCCTTCAGATCCCAAGGCCTCAGAATCCTCCCAACCCCTGTCTGCTAAAATTTGAATGCCAGATTTGCCAGCTCTATTATTTCTGTCCTTGTTTAAAAACCATTTGAAATACTTTCTTCTGTTTTAATAGAGCCAACACTGGTACAGAACTAGTAATTATCTAGCACCAAAATGAGAAATGCTGACTTTCATGTGCATATCTTGAAATAGTTTTTTAAAACAACAGATTTTTGACCATCAGTTGTGTGGGACATGCTTCTATAGAGTGTGAGGGAAATAACAAAGGGTTATTGGTCACTTTGCAATCTATGTACTGCCTAATTTCTTTTGCTATTCCTGCCCAATATCAATTTCATCTTTGAGACACAGAATCCAGAGCAACATTTTAACAATGCAGACCAATGCTGATGCTGTCTGGAGACCACAATAGGCAGCCTCAGGTCAGTTCAGGGATCTGAATTAATTGTTTTCTGTAGATTGTTAGGCCTAATCTGTTTCATCCAGTGCATTCAGCATGCAGAGACCACGTAGGAAGTTTTCAGGAAGCCTTTCATATTCAAATCAGGTAAACATCAAGCCATATACATTCATGAATAGAGCAGTAATTACCATGCTCTGAGGACACGTTGAAATGACATTATCACTTGTCAGCAGGATACCACTGGCTGCTGTCATTGACAATTCACATTTAGCATCAATGTTAAATAGTCTGCTTATTAGTTTGTTAATGACCCGAAAAAATCAATGATTTAAAGCACTTTAGGATATAGGATAGTACCTTATAGGTTTGGCAGACAGCCTGAAAGCATTGTGTAGACAATAAAATATTTTTTCAAAATAACTGGTCACTTAATAGGAATAGATTGCACCCACAAGAGGAAAATGAGATGATGGTGATAATAAAAACAAAAAACCAATGATATAACACTAGTTAATCCAACAATATTAGAAGGAAAGATCAGCACAGTCAAGCTATTCCTTTACAAATGTAAGATTTCCACTAGACAAGAAAATATCTTAGAGAACCCTAACTAGCTATTGTTTTATTATCCAAAACTTGTCAGAGGTGTCTGGCCTGCCTCTTTCTATGGTAGAAAAATCTGGAAAGTATTGATAATGAAGAAAAGAATTTTATGAAGCAAATCTCATGGCAACATTCTGACAGGTGATGGCTGTTTGGGGTCTTTTCCCCATTTCATGATAAATAAAATTGGTTTGCTCTCCTCCAGTGCAATAAAGGCCTAGGAGTCTTTGACTCCACTGACTTTAAATGCTTTCTATTTTTAGGAACTATTACCAGATATGAGAGCAGCATTTCCAATATGTCCTGGTTCCTTTGCACAGTCAATTTTGACTCAGAGAAATGCAACAATAGTTTTTCACATGTATTTTGCCCTGAACTCCGTCTGCCTTAATAAATGCACACTAAATATGGTCTAATATGCTGAACCAAATACTGTAATTATTTTTGTTTTCAAGTTCACCCCTTTTCAAGGATTTCTTCATAAATTTCTCCTAAGTATTGGGGTTTTATTTTCTTTTCAGGACTTTGGATAACACAGAGCACTTCATTTCAAAGAGAGATAATTACTGATTTTTGAGTCCTGGAACAGTCAAGTTCGATCTGAGCTGCTACAGGAATAGCAAGGGGAAAATAAAGATATTTGCAGAACTTCCTCTTCACTTTTCAAAGCAGTATGAAACTGAAAATTTGGAAAAAAAATCAACACAAAATCATTTCCTCACTCATGCAACATAGGGATAGGGATAGATAGGGATAGAATTGAGAACATCTATAGCATGCCTAGGAAAAATAAGATTTTCAATTAACATCACTCCAAATATATGCTGTGAAAAAAAGACACTACAACTTCTAGTGTCCATAACCTGCCTGTGGGAGGGGGAATTGTCTTCTACAGAATTTGATGTGGCTATCACAGGGACAGATTTGACTTCATCTAGTGGGTGTAACTATTTATGACTAGTGTTAGTCCCTCCAGTGAGTAAATCCTAAGTGGTTGTCACTCAAAACTAATGTATATATTTTTGTATGCATGGCCTGTTCCTTTAGAAGTGTCTGCTGTGTGCATATTAAGCAAGAGAGATAAAAAAAAAGAAAACAAATACTATGAATATAAGAGTCCCCCCATGTGTTTATTTTGGTTGACATTCAGGTTTTCCAAAGAGAACAACCTGGAAACATCAGTAATATTTTAAAATGCTCTTACCAAGGTAGTGTTTAAACTTAGATCTACAATAAAAATTGGAATTTGTGCATCAAGCCAGTTTCTTCGTGTTTTCAGCTACCTCCAGAACGAAAAGAAACTATGCAGGAGGTAATAACTATGAATTCTTCAAGCTTCATCTTTATTATGGTTTTTATTAGCCACCTCAGATGTGAGAGGAGAGTGGCAGGTGCAGTTAAAACCACATTAAGCATTTATTTATTTTTGTTTTAAATAAGGAAATTATACAGAAGCACCACGAAATTATGTAGGTAGGTATCATTTCAAATTCAAAGAAACCAAATCTCAGGAAAAAAGGTAGCTTGAAAGGCTCAGCTCATCTGCTATTAATAAAATGCCATCTGCCATTTTATGGTGCACATATAAACAGCAACAGAGAGATGCCAAGGTAATTTTGAATTTCTAACTGCAGCTAGGCCAGACCTAATTTCATTCAAGGGATAAATGAGGAAGTCTCCCTTTGCCAACTGACAAATGTAATGATTCATGATTAATGAAATCTTTTCTACTCCACAGGCCTTTCCTTTCACATGCTTCATTGTTATCAATGGAGTGAGGGAAACTGTACTTGCAGAACTGAGCACAGCAGAGAAAACAATACACCCCTGAATGACTTGGATCAAATTCTCCCTGAAAATCCGAGTAAGTAGTGATTAGAAAACCAGTAGCTGTCTCTGCAGAATTCTACCACCATGTACTCGATCCAAATATAACTACTAAAGTTAAATCTGATTGGAGGAAATTTAAATTTATAATTAAAAACAAGTTTCTGTGGTAGAAACTTTATTTTCATGGAATTTTTTTTCCAAAAATATTTATATTTGATGGTGAGCTTCAAGGGACTAAAAGTGATATTTATGGAAGACTTTTATTACCCTTTTAAATTAACATTTAAAAGGAAAGCATAGAACTTCCTTGATTTTGTAATGAAGCTACACAAGCAGATAAAGCCAAATCTTGACCACTGAGTATACTGTTCCCTCAAAACAAGACTTTCCTCCCTTCAGAGTCCCTGCACATTAGGAGGGGGTTAAGACTTTTGATTGTCTCATATTTCCTACACTGAAAAGAGATTTTGTCTTCCATACATCATAATCTCTAAGAAAATAGGTAAATGTATGTGGTGGCATCAGTAGATGATGTTTAAATAGAGGAAGAAGAGAAGGTTTCAATGAGCTGGAACCATAAACTGATTAGAAATATTGGTATTTGTAAAAACCTGAATGATTAGAGATTGATATGGTGTGTACAAGCACCTGAGTATTCAAAGATTATGTTCTAAATGAAATTTCAGAGTATCTCCTAACTTGCACTGTTTCACAAGAACAGCAGCTGGAGGTAAGTTTAAATTAAAGCCTGAAATTTTAGAAGTGGTTATCAGACCCTCCAGAAAGCTGTGAGAGGAAGGAAAACTGAGTCCTTTTGCAGTCTTGTTCCTATTGAAAATTTAACATTGCACAGAATACCATGTAGTTTAGGCTGGTGGGTTGGTGGCCAAGATTTGAACTTGCAGAGATAGTTCAGATTTTGCTGCCAAAACACCAAAGCTTTTGAATAAGCAGCGTGGATGCTGAACTCAAACAGCAGAAATTAGTCATAATAGATGGAACATAACAAGGGAGACTCAGTTATTTTCTTCATAAGGGAGGTCAGATACATCAAAAGACATATCAATGATAGAGAAATCACTCCAAGCTTACTTATAAATGTTTATTTCTTGCAATTACTTCATGATTAAAAGCAGAGTTGTACAGTGCTCCAAATGTACAATTGCTATTGACCCGATTGTGATTTTTTCCCTGAGAAACATAAACCTTAAAAGTGAAAAGATTATAAACAGATACGCCCAATAAACATTAGAGACACTTGCATGTCAAGTTCATTTTCCATGTGTCTGTGATCATCTCTTCCAAACTTTACAGCCAGAACAGCAAGAGAAACCAGGTCAGCAAGTGCAGATCCCCTGAAAAGATGTCTCAGGCTTTTCTGTAATGAAACTTTTCACTATCATCTTTAGACAGAAGTAGATTTGCACTGTTCTTCTACTAGGAAAAATCCTCATTAAAAAAAATCCTTCAGTTGTTAAGTTAGAACACTTCAAGTTCAGCATGTACATTGGAAAAGACAGAGTAACACTTTTCTTATTACTACTTCATAACAGCCATTTCTATAGTGTAAGGGGTCAGTAAACACTGCTTACTTCATAATCTACTTTTAAGGGTTTCTTTGGATCAAATATAGACTCAGAAGAGAGAAAAATTAAAACTAACAGAATAGCTGAAAAATAATTAACAGAGAGGGTGCTAATTTTAATCTCTAAGGTCATATCCAAACCCAGTCATACTTACAGGACAACTATTTTCATTGAGGCCAAATTCAATTTTCCATCACATAAAAAGATAAAAGCAATGCAAAGACAACCTATGTCTCAGAGAAGCAAGAATTCCTTCATTTCTCTCTTTTTTACCCATTTTTGAGAGTTTAGATGTTTAAGGATAAACCTATGCACCTTGTAAATCATCAGCACCAAACATTAAATGTGTAAGACCAACTGAAATAAGTGAAGAATTAACAAGGATGGTGAAATTCATGGCTCTATAAACCTCTTTTTGGAAAAAAAAAATCATGGCAGTACCTTTGTAATTAATACTGGTCTGGTTTTGTAAAGTTATCATCAATTGCCAGGAAAGAGAAATAAATTGGGTGTCTCATCAGATATATCCATCTGCAAAGATTCAATGTTATCACCTATTTCTTCTGAGCCACTCTATATTTAATTGGGATGGTGACCCATGTGAAAATACAACACAATAAAAGGAGTATGAGGAAGCCTGGAACACTGTGTTAATTCATTAATAATCATAGCTGAAAATGTACCATCTGAATGGCAGGTATTTACTTCAAATTAAAGCATGGAACTTGTGTGCCACTAAATAATCATAGTCTTGTGCCATATTCCAAATAAAACCATTTCAATATCAAGGCACAGGAGCTACTCTGAAGAGCTTAATTGGTGGAATGGTTCCAACACAGCTGTTCATTCCAAGGAGCCTTGAAACTGTTAACATTCATCTAAACAGGAAAACACCATGAAATAAAACTTTATTTACAAACTCACACTGCTACAAAACTGAACCTTCCTTAAACTTTCAGGTTTTGGCACAATTTCTCTATAATATTTGGCAGAGCTCATTACAGCAACGTGCAGTCCTGCAATTGTTATTTCTCCCCATCTCAGCAAAAAGAGCCCAGAACTTCAAAGGGAAATGATTGCAAACAGTCTGCAAACTTCTGCCTACAGGAGACCTAAAGGGAATAAATCTCCTACCCAAGTCTTTGTCATCTCAGTTGAAAGTACAGTCGTGGAAATCCTGACAAGGATTCCAGCAGGACCAAGGCCACAAAAAATAAAGGTGCAGATATTCATCTTGAAACACTCTGAAATGAGTTGGGATGTGGATATTTATTCAGCCCTGTGCAGGTTTCTGGCCAGCCTGAACATGAGTCTGCCAGGAATATGGCTGGGATTGGAGCAATTCAAAAGATGGGGTGGGCAGCACCCAAGAGACCCAGGAAATTAGAGCAGATTTGTCCTCTCATTTACACTGGGGTAATTTGGGAAATCAGATCCAAGAGGTGGCTTCAATAGCCATGCAATCTCCCTTCCCTGAGATTTTAATTTCTGAAGGCAGAGGACAAATATGTCATCCTTCTTTCTGTCTACTCCATTCTCATGCAAATGGCATGGAGTGCTTTCCTCTTAATTACCCACCTTCTTGCCAAAGCTGTCAAAAAAAGAGAAAAGCTAACTTTTTGGATTTATTTTCTTAAACTTTTAATATTCAAATTTATGGGAGTCTTCAAGCCTAAATCCTCATTAGAGCTTATCAAATAATTAATGCTCCAGAAATTAACTCACTGAAACAACATGCACAACCCTCATCCAATTAAGCAGATGGATAATCCAGAGTGAAAAAAACACCAAACCCTCAACCAGAAAACAGCTAGAACCTCTTTGCTGCATCCATGAAGGAAAAGCATAAGAATATACTACATAAAGCACATTTTAGATTGAAATATTAAGCCCATGAAAGTCAGGCATCCACTAAAATGCCCTGCATATGAAGGAATGTAGGTGACAGTCCCAACTTCAGTGAAAATGTCTCTTGCAGATTACAAAGTTATCTCTTAAGGAAGCAGTTAAAAATATTCATCATCTTTTTTTCTATTTTGTTGTCTTAGAAATGTGGCTTGCCAGTTCCAAACAAAGCATTGAAATGTATCCAATAACTTAAAATTCCATTTGGGAATCATGATATGCCTAACAAATAAACCTCATCCGCTTTCCACACTGAATCAAAATTCTGAATTTTTCAGATGAAATTTACCCTCAAGATGGTGAATATGAATAAGCAGGAAAAGTCCTGAGAGCACTGAAAATCCCTCCTGCCCATCTGGAAATTCCCACACTGTGGAAGCCCTGACAAATTGTACAAATTCAGAAAGACTCAGGGAATTTTTGTCCTGGAAGATGGTCCTGGAAGTTCACTCCAAGATGTTCAGACTTAAAAAACTCAGGCTATTTAACTACTCATCAGAAAGGCTCTCAAGTTAAATTGGCTGGAGCAGGAGATTATTACATGTGGCATTTCTCTACAACACAATTTAGACAAAAACATGCATTAAAGACAATCCTGACAGTGCCACCAGTGGCTCTCTCTTATCTGAGGCCTCCCTTTTATCCATATAAAGGGCTGATGAAGAGATCATAATCTACCCTAAACCCAGGAGAAAGACCAAACAGAATGTGGGTTTTGGCTGTCTTCCACCGACTCAGTGACAAGAAAAGACCTGAAGCAGAAAATCTTACTACTCTGGCAAGAAACCTCTTTTTTACCATTAAACATTTCTGGCTGATTTTCCAAGGTAAAAAAAAAAAAAAAAAATCTTAAAAAAATGGAACAAGAAGTGCATATAAAATTAGATTACCTGGAGACAGCTTTAATTTCTATAAAACCGTAAGAAGTTTTTATGTGACTGTTTAATCTTTTAACAGCTGCTTCTTTAAGTACTCATTTGCACTAAATATATCACATGTCACCATACTTATGATCTTCCTGAAACAAAAGAACATCTTCCAAAATGACTATAGCTGGCAATATTAAAGCAGCACCTACTGGCATCATTATATTTAAGTATCTGAAATAGACATTACTGTCAGCAGAAATTTTTTAAACCTTTCTCCCTTCTTTTCCTTACAAGAGGTTATTAGAGTTACTTCAGTGTCCTATGTCCTGTGATAAAATGCTGGAAATGAACTCTTAAAATTGGCAATAAATACCTATAGCCCATGAATCTGAGTTTCTCAGATCATTTATATACCTTAAAAAATTGTGTTCAAAGCACATTCTACTGACTACCTTGAAATTCTTAGCAGACTGCTGACACTGTTGTTCAAGTTTCCTGGAATAAAAAAAAAGCCAAGGGAGAGATTCACCCAGAACACAGCTTGATTTCTTTACCCACACTGACTGGGGATTTCTTCTGCATGGGCTTTTGCTCTTAAATATATTAACTGATGTGGAACAAGCAGTCAGCTCTAAATTCACCAGCTCCTGTCCACAATTTTTGGTGATGGGGCGGTGCTTGAATATTGGCATTATTTATGAACAGCAAAATCAACTTAGGCACACAATTAAGGAATAAAATCCTAGGTTGTTTGGGAAAGATGATGTTTCAGGGGCACTGACAACCAGGTCAAAGTGAAGCTTCTGTAGGGATTCTGCTTTCTCTTTGCACCCTTCTCAGCATCCTGAGGCCATCAAGTCCCTCAACAGAGGATACACCTATAAAATTCCTTTTTTTTTTTTTTCAAACTGAACTGCTATTTTCCTCCATAGAAAGATTAGTTCCTCTATTTAAATAATTAAAAGAGCCACTATTGCTCAAGGTGCTAATAAGAGGCATCAGAGCTGAGCCAGAAAGTATTTTTTGTGCATTTGCCTCAACCGTCAGATATTTATGTTTGCATTTGCATGCCCAGCCTTACATCTAAAAAGTTGTTTGTGTTGCTCAGAACATTCTTGGTTTGATCATAATCCTACTGTCATGTAAAGATATGTGAGCTCACCCCAAAAATATGAGTATAGAGCCTCCTTTAAAAGGAGAGGGAAACATTTCTGCCCACAGGTATTTCCATTTCCCCTATATTGCACTCCAGAGGCCACAAGTATGTGAGATAAATTGGTTGCTCTGAAAAGGTGGGGGCCTTTGCTTTGTAGCTTGAGTTTAAAAGCACAGGATGCTGTATTTCAGAAGCCAGGTGATGTGAAGGAGTAAAGCCTGAGTGGCTTGCTGAGCATCCCTGTACTGGGGGAATGGGCACTGCTATAAAATACATCTGTCTGTCTCTGTTTACACATAAAGTACTTAAAACGTTTTAAAATATCTCAATATCTTGAAATATGAAAATATAGAGGGCTACATTGTGTATGTTGAATGTCCTGCAAATAAAGCAGCTTTGGAAGGGTTTAGGAAATTAGAACAGCTTTGAAACCCAGATACATCCTTCTTGCACAGATACCAGCTAAAACACAAGTATGTAACACAAAAAATAATAGGATAGTCATATTCCCCCCACCTGAAAAATCCAAAATTAATCAGGTGCTTTTCTAAGCTGCTCAGAAACCTCCTGTAACTTTCCTCACCTGCAGCTCCGTGTGTGAGATAGATTAAGCTTCTCCTTCCCATTCAGTTCTCAGGCTCAACAATACTCAGCAGGCAGCAGCAGTATATTTAGCAAGAGATCTGATCCATCACTGCTGAAAAAGTACTGGGTATTGACTGATGAATGGAAGATAAATCACAAGAGCTCTGTCCATTCAGGCAGGGCTGAGTGGCACTGACAGAACCCTGCATGAAAGCTCATTTTGTGCGTGCCTGTACAATGTGTGGTTTGTAGAGAGCATTGTTCTCCAATGATATCAGTCCCTGCTCGGTGTGAAGCCCTGTCCCTTTATTCCCTTCAACAAAGGTGTCCAGTTCATAAAACAGAAAATCCTCAAAGTGAAGAAATGTTATGATGACCTAAAATTCAAGTTCAGATGTAGACTGCCTTTCTTGTTTGCCACAAACTAAACCAAGTGCAGCCATTTCTCATTTCTGACAAGATGAACTAAAAAGGGCAAAGGGACAAGAGCTGGAGGAAGAGGAATCTGGGAGGTGGACTAAGTGCATTTCATGGAGTAGTAAGCTGTCAGCTATTCAATATTACCCATGCCAACGATATATTCCTTGAACTGCTCAAACCCCAGCAGCCCTTGCTGATAATGATATCTCCAAGTATCTCTAGAGATGATGAGCACAAAGGGAAATGTTCCTTTTTCCCTCTGCATAAGCTATCCTTATTCCATCTAACAAAACAAGTCTTTTTAGTAGCCAGAACAAGCCAATTTTGGTTATGAACCCTGAATCAAAACTTCTATTCCTAAGCAATTATTAGCCAGAAAACTACTTTTAAAATTACATAGCCTGCCCCTGCAAATTTTAACAACAGGTACATAGGATCAGCAGCTAATAAGTGAGCCTTTACCTCACCAAGTCCAGAAAAACAGCTCTAGAAGTCTGCTTAGCTGAAGGTTTTATTGTTTGCTCCTATGAATGCAAAAAAGCCCAAGGCTGCTAAAGCAGGATTACACATTGAGTTCCAGGTTGTTGTCACAGATAGTGGTTGAGAGGTGAAATCCCTTGCGCCCCCACAGCTCTCCCCAGCTGATGGCTGAGGGTTGCTTTGCTGACACAGTACCAAACTGGGGAACAAGGCAGAAGAAATGTGGGCTCAGGGTGACTTTTAGCATTGTGCCACAGATGCCAGAGGAGAGAACCCCCTTTGAAGCTGGCAATACTCAATGAACATCACAGAACTGCCCGTTAGGCAAAAAACCCTCTCAAAAATAGCTTTACCTGCTGTATTCCACCTCCTGTCAAAATAATTTTTACACACAACTAACCTAAACCCAAACATGCCTTTTCTGATGAAGCTCTTTCCTTGCCAGAGTCCCAGTGACTGCAGGCAGCACTCCTGTGAATGCCTGAGCTAATATAATTAGCATCAACTGGGCTGTGAAGTCAGGATCTGCAAAGAGACTGCAAGCTCAAGAACTGAGTCAAATTCAGAAACACAGGAGCTGTTTGAGTTCAGTCATTTCAAGATTCTCCAATTTGAAGAGAAAGAGAACAGAGCTATCCTTAATTCAGCAGTTTCACAGAGCTCCTTTTCACAGTGGGCCGTCAATCACAACACCCACGGCCAAAGCACACTTTCACTAGTTTGTGTTTGCTATCTTCCACAGCAACTTAATAAAAGCAAGAGAAGGAGACAGATGTGAGAGATCTCTCCTTCAGAAGACAGTTTCTTTCCTTTTGCTTTAAGTCCTCCAATTATATAACTCACTTATGGATCTATAATTCATAGGTACCAGTTAGGCACAGTATACATTAGTCACGTTATACATTAAATACTAGTATATAATATATACTAATAATGCTCCATTAAAACATTAATCTTTATTTTCTCTCACCAAAACTAGAGTGCTGCTGAAGACTAACTTTGCAGGTAACTTCAATGATGTATTATTAGATTATTTGGTGTAAACCAGCCCCATTACAAAGTTTATGAACACTCCCCCCAAACATACAGTGCACACCTTTTATGTTGCTTTTTTTTCACTAACAAGATTAGCAATCTTCATAGCCAGGAATGATTAAAATAAGTCAGTATATATTTGATCCCATTTATGAGAACAAAACTTTTAGCTGTATCTCTAGGAGCCATCACCTGTTGGTGTTCATACTGTGATGATGAAAACGCAGACAAGAAAATCCAAACACAGTTAACACACTGAAGATTAAAAGCACTGCAAAGGAGAGGATAAAAACAAGACACTTACACTACCAGAAGTTCAGACTTCTCAGAAAATCTCCCATCTCAGACTTCAGTGTCCACCAGACAAGTTAATCCAACTCCAGATCTTAATACCTTTAATGAAAAATAAAGCCAAACCCATTAGCCAGAATAATATCTGAGCCCAATTTTTTTCTTCCAGGTACTCATGTGGGGAGAGTTCCAAGAGATAATTCTTTCACCCTTAGCTTGTTCCTAAGGATACATGAAACTTCATTGAATTAATTTAAGGAGCATCTGAATAATATGTTTATCTATGGCAGAAATATCTCTGTGTTAGAATGAAGGTTAAGTAACTACCTCCACTGCAGAATTAAATACTAATTGCTGTTGCCAGGCAGCTCTACACTGATTCTAGGCCATTCAAATTTATGTTGTCCTGGACAACTCCAAATGCCTCATCAAAAAAATGAAAATTCATGTATTCAGCAAGTGACCAGCTATTATAAGCCTGCACATTAGGGTATATAGGTGGAAAGGAGCTTAATTAGCTTTTGCATGGAGAAAACAAAAGAGGGTGTCACTCCTCACACAGGACACGAATTGAATTGACAGTGGATTCATGACTGACACAAGCATCAGCCTCCTATCTAAAAACTCTGTTCTCCTACAAGGGAATAGCCATGGATGTTGTCTAGATAGACTTCAGTAAATCTTTTGACATGTCTCCCACAGCATCCTCCTAGAGCAACTGGCTGCTTATGGCTTGGACCTAAGAGTTTTTTTAAAAAAAATGTGTGATTTGTCCCAGGGTTAGCTCAGAGCATTAAAACAATCAAACTCCACCTCAGTATGATGCACCAGCCCCCAGTGAACACACAGGCATTCCCCGGACTCGAGATCTCAGCAAGGATAGTTTAATCTACTGCTGTACCAAAAAGAAGCTGCAGCCCTATTACTTCTCCCTTCAATTAGCACCAGAGAAAATGTTGCTTTAGTTCAAGTAAACTTGATTTATTTCTTTTCCAGATAAAATTCTAAGGAAGACAGTTTTGTGGGTGTAGGGTCACAGGAGAAAATACAGGAACCTTGTTAACTTCTTAGGCAGGGACACAAATAAAATAGCAATATGAATGGAGAAATAGATATTGAGCTAAGAGTTAGAAGATAAGAGTTTATACCAAAACCCAACCACAGCTTCATTCAAATGACCTTGAGAAGTGAGTTCTCCTCTCTGTGCATCTGGCTTCTCATCTGCATAAGCAAACAACAATGCCAACTCCACTTCCCAATGTACTGGGAGATCAAGGCATTATGGGGAAACCAATTTAACGTCTGTACCCAGGTGACATAACTCAGCTGGAATGAAATTTCCTCATGGAAGCAACTAAATTTACAGACTAAATTTACAGACTTTAAATCTGAATTTAATTAGATGACAAAACTGATTCCTCTTCTCCTAAAGTTTGAGGTGAACAAATTCAGAAATAGCAGCTGGTCAGGATGAGCTTTAGTCACACTTTTAGAAAAGGGAGGTTTTAGAAATGTTATGGAAAAGTTCAGCAGCTGTATCCACAATCACTTTGAATGTATCACACTAACTAGATCATCAACAATTTCCTTTGGCTTTTTAAACATAAGACAGGCAGAAATAACCTGATTTACATAATTACAATTATACACAGTAATGAGATTCCATCTTGTAGATATAACAGCTTCCCCAAACACAAAGGAAAAGAGCAGATCTGCAAATCTAATCCTTAGAAGAAAACATTCTACAAAATAACAGTTAATGTTTCTGTATGTACTGTAAGATTTAGAAACCTATCCAAATGCCATATAAATACAAATGTTCTATTTATTCAGCATGCTAATAATTTGGACACCCGTTATCTTGTTGAAATCTTCAAACAGAGCATAATTTGCCTTTTTATTTAAGCAAAGACCCTGCAATCTACAATTTTCTTTCCCTAATCAGTGTCAAACTTTGTGAAGATACACAAGGGTGCCTGAATTCATTCAAGGTGCTTGCTGATGAAGTGAGTACAGCTTCACAAATTCATAAAGACCACGTGGACTGAAAGTTTCCATATGGTTTTGCAGCAAGGCAAAAAAAAATTCCTGAAGATTCAGCTTGCTCACTTTGATCCAGGAGGAGTCTATATGTACAATCCTATGATGCCAGAGTCGCTAAGTTCCTGAAATTTAAGTCTACAAATGACAGGCTACTAACAATCTTCTTTAAATACAAACAAGGAAACAAACACACCCATCCCTAAATCATTCAGTATTTTTTTCTGTGGCAACAAGATATTTTATTCATTGGGTTTTTGCAAACTCAAGGTTGTTTTCAGCAAGTTTCAGTTGTAAATTTTCACATTGTGACTTCTCAGTTATTGATTCTGTTTTGTTCTACCCAAAGATATAACAGGTATTTAAATATGTCACTCCCTGATCAGAGATTGTCACAACAGGAGAGAAGATGGGAATAATGAGCAAATTACAAAGATAAACCTCATGGGTGTACAGAAAGGTTAGCTGGAGGACTCCCAGCCCCACCTCCTGCCCACGCAGAACCAACTTCAAAGTTAAGTCAGGAAGCCCAGTGTCCAATGTAACCAAGCTATTGACTTCTACAAGGATGCAGATTCTTCAACCTATTTGAGCTTATTTCAGGGCTTCACCTTGCTCATAGTGAAGAATTATTTTCTCCTTTGTTTTTTCAGCTGGAGTTTCCCTTGTGGCAGTCTGTAACTGTTGTTCCCTGTAGTCTTGCCTTGCACCTCATACATCACCTCCTTTACTACTGTATTTTTTTTTAAACTGTTGTTGAAATTAACTGAACCTCACTCAGTGTAAGCACCACAGTAGAAGAGGACCTCTAGAAAAAACAGAAATAAAGCAGAGGAGCTGATCTTAGTGCAAAGATGCTTGTACCTAGAGCATGGGGAAAAATACTTACAGCCCACTGTTGTTAAGAAATGAGGGATACTGAGGTTAAGTAGGAATTAAGTCCTATTTCTAGATAGTCTTCTTTAAATACATAGCCAGCCTGGAAACGTTTCCCTTGAATTTGGGAAAATTAAATTAAATACTCTATATAAATTGCAGAGGATATTCGTGTGGTTCTAATTTTTATTTTTTAAATTTTTGAAACAGAAATAATTTTATGTAAACAAAGCAATGCACTTGAAGAGAACAGGGAGATCCACATGTGGAACCTACACCCAGGAAGGTTTGAAGAGGGTTTCAATTGACTCAAAGTATTTTTTTGAAGAGTAAAGACAGTTGTGTTTTCAGAAAACTTAGAACAATAAAATTACCATAGCAGTATTAAAAGACAGATTGTAACTTATCTCCAGAAGAAGATGAAGTAAGTAAATCCAAGCTTGGTTTAAACAGGAGCACGTGAATGACACAAAATATTTTTCTATTTAAAATCACTTCAGATTAGAGCATCTGGCACTACATGCACTAGAAAGGACCTAAAATATTACAGCTCTATTTTCGACTTTAATGGATAATTGGTAACACTAGATTACAGGATTTGCAGGTTCCAAGTGCTGTATTTTCATAGGGAAGAGCCTCCTTTCTTTCAGGCTTAATAAGCTTGGCCTATATCAGCTTTTCTCACATCAGTCCAAGTGTCACATTTGGGTTGGGGGAAGCTTGTTAGCAGTAATTACCAGCAGTAGGTTCTATTATTTGCCAGAGTAATTTTCCCTGCTAAGTACCACCAAAACTGCCTCAAGCCTTTAATTTTTTTTGCCTTCCTCCGCTCCCTTTTAAGCGGGTGCATTTTCCCATGATACTGCCCTGCCCGCAGCCGGCCGGGGCAGCGCCCAGGCCCGGGTATCAATGTGATCTTGAGAGATGGGGTCAGCCTCAGCGAAAGCCCTTCACAAACAGACCCTGAACCCTATTAGAGATGCAAATCCACTCTCTGAGTGAGGATTGTTTGGCGGGATAATGGAGCCTGAGGAATTCCTGGGCAGCCCGCTTTTCAGCGCCCGGGCTTTTGTCCTCGCCTTAGCAAATTTCTGCAGCCTGTTTAAACCTCAGCCATTGTCCCCATGGCTTCATTGATTTCTCTCCCTGCCACCAGCTCACAATGGGCCGATATGAACATCTTTGTTACTGCTTTTGTACTGTATATCAGAGTAATGTTTCAGCAGATTGAGGCCTAGCAGGAAGAATTAAACCTGTACTACACAGAGCATGATGAATTGCCGGATTTACATATCATTTCAGAGGGTATTTCTGGTGGTTCTTGCTGAATGGTGTTGTGTCTCGAAGGATGTAGTCAAGGGATGAAGTGACAGGAAAGGAAGTGATTTAGATATTCAGTGACAGCTTAATACAAGATGGGGACAAATTGTGCTGATTCTCCCACTGTATCCTTCCATGGTATTAAAGAGATAGGCGGAGGTGGATGCACCCAGACCCTGTGGAACTGCCATGTCAGGCTGTGCTCTGTAGCCAGGAGAAAGAAGGGCACAGGAGATTTAGCTTATTCAATAGCAGCTTGCTTTGAAACATCCTTAAAGGTGCCAGGGCGCACTACCCTGGTGTTTTGATCCTACTGTTCTTGGCCAAAAGATAAACTGCTGATTGAGTCAGGTCCTGACATTACACAGGCAACATATTTCCAGGTCCTGACATGCTGTGAAGCACACTTCTAAGGAAATGGCTGTGCTCAATGTGAAACTGCATGACTCAAATCGGCCTAATTCCACTCAACATCTTCTGCAGATTTAAAGCCTCCTTATAGGCTTAAGTGTTATTCTTTTTCAAAACTTACTTCACATCCCAAAGCCAAAAAACTGTGTTCCTATTTCTGTACCTTCTATCGATTGCATTTTGAAATAATATCTTTAAGATTTTTTTTTTAGTTTGTCTGCAAAAGTCACTATCATTCTACATCTGTGTTGTTTATAATGGACTTAAGAATGCTTCTTAGCAGAAGTAAACTCTGCTGTTTAAACTCATAGGTCTTGACAGTGTTTACATAGTTTACAAATGTGAACCACAATCCACATATGGATCATATTTTGTGTAATTGGCACTAAAACAATGCAATAAGAAGAGATAAGTAAATAAGTCTGTAAAATGGTGGAGGTAACAGTAGAAATAATAAGCAGTAATTTCAAAGTTTTCAAATCAGAAGAAAATTTATATTGACATTAAATCAAAACAAAAAATATACATGGGATGCAATTCTTTTCCAAATTGGATAGGGCTAAGTCTTACCCTTCAAAATCAGGCATATAAGCTTTCCCTTCCTATCATGCAAACTACCCCAAATCGAAGCACAGTGAATAGATTTGGGGGGGAAAAATTCAATAGCAAAGGCCAAACCAATGAGATTTAAAAGCAGCTTTTATACTATTTCTTAATCACGAGCATCTCTTTATGTTAGAAATTAATATTTCCAAAGAGCAGAACTTTTGTTCATTTCTGCTATCAACATCTGGTAATAAGCAGATAGATTAACCAGAACAATCACCTGAAACAGAGTAATCATGTGTTGGAATGAGTCCAGAGGAGAGTCACTAAGTTGATCACAGGGCTGAAACACCTCTCCTATGAAGACAGGCTGAGAGTTGTTCGGTCCAAGAAGAAAAGACTCTGGAGAAACCTTATAGCAGAGTCCCAGTGCTTAAAGGGAGCTGCAAAAACTGGACAGAGACTTTTCTCAAGGGCATGGAGTGACAGGACAAGGGGGAATGGCCTTAGGCTGAAGGATGACAGGTTTAGATTAGATATTAGGAAGAGATTCTTTAATGGTGAGGCACTGGAACAGGTTGCCCTGTTGTGGACTGTGCATTCCTGGAAGTGCTCAAGACCAGGCCAGATGGGGCTCTGGATAACCTGGTCTAGTGGGAGATTCCCTGCCCATGGCAGAGGGGTTGGAATGAGATCATCTTTAAGGTACCTTCCAACCCAACCCATTCTATGATTCTGTGAAATCAGATTACTTGATTACTTGATCCATTACAGAGACAGGTGTGTACACAAGAGATTTCTTTGAGCAAAACAAAATGGCAGAATTCTGAAATGTGAATGACCACTGCTAAGAGCTACCTAGAAAGCAAAGACATCCATTTGAAATGTTATTGCAGTGGTACAGGACTTGCTGTAGACAGTAGGGAATCAGGTCTGGAAGAATCAGGTGATAGGCACAATGAGCTGTTTTCATGGATATGCTTGAATAAATGCTGGAATGTTGTTATTTATCTCTGTGAGGGTCAGAAATCCATGCAAGAGAGACCCCAGCAGGAGTACTACTTCAGTCTTTTCCTTAACAAGTAGCAGCATTATATTAGAGGGACCATTTCTACCTCGAAAACCATTAGCAGAAAATCCAGCACCCTTTGGCAGTTACTTACAAGGTTAGACATTCATTCTGCCTTGATTCCTTTTCAAGAGATCCTTCACCATGAAATCTGGATTTTGGGATCAGATATCTACTGATTAATTCAAGTCATTCTTGCAGACTTTGCAGACACATACAGCTCCTCTTTTCACTTGGAAGAGAAAGAACATGACTGAGAGGATTTATTTACAGCAGGTAGATATCAAAGCTGGCTACTGAAGTGCAAGCAAGTCTGGCAAGGCAAGGTGGCTCAACATCCATTAAATATGTCATCAGCCTTCCCCTGACCATCTTTTAATCACTCCAGTTTCTCTAGTGTTATTACATGCAGTAGGCAGTGAAAATTCAAAAACTACACTGAAAAATAAATTGAAATTGTTCAAGCAGTTCTCTTTGCCATGTTCCTTTCACTTTTTTCTGAACTATAAGGAATATGCAAACTTGAAAGCAGCAACTCCTACCAAAGCCTTTTTAAAATGGTTTTACATGCAACTTTGGCAAAGAGATGATCTGAGAAGCTGGATAATTCTTTACATTCTTTACCAGAACAGGACTGGTTCATTATCATGTTATTCATTAATGCTCCATTTTGTTTTGCATTAACAATGCAAAACCTTCATGGTGGGTTTTTTTTTTTTTGAGAACAGATATCAGTCAACCATAATTGAATTAAAACAAAAAACATCCACCCACCTGTCCCACCCCCTACAACTGGGAGTTGTAGAAGCCAACTTGGTTCATTTCCCATCTTACTGGCAGAACTACCTGGCAAATAAGCTCACAAACAAACTCTGTCACACTTGTCAAAGAGGTCAATCCTGGACGTGCTCTTTGTGAAACAGTCTCAAGTAATTTTCAGAGTACTTTTATATTTATTTATTTTGGTAAATAGGTATTCTAATCAGAGTTTATTACTCCATTGTGCCATAAATATTTCTCTGGTCTAGTCATAAGCTGTTAAACAACATCTATCAGCAAGAAAGTCGACAGTCAGCTTGTTTCACATTCTTAACAGAACATACTCACTGAAAACTAAGTCACCTAATTACCTTTGACAGTTTAATTTCTAAATGTGAGACATACTTCTTCCAGGTAGCCTAATTCAAGTTACATTTTCTTCCTAGCATATTCCTGATACCCTGTTAAAGCTCCCAAATCATGATTGTGTAGACCCTCCCCCCATAAAATAGCTACTCCTCCCTTCTTAGCCCATTTTTACATCTGCTATTATCACCCCACTCCTATGCTTCCTTTTTCTCCTCCCTGTTCCAAAGTGTTCTCTAGTAACACTATTTCCAGCATTGCAAGCTTTGACAAACTCACAGCACATTCTCCAAGGAATCCGGAATCCACATTTTTTCAATTCCCAAAATATATATTAGAACTAAAGCTTGCACTCTTTTGTGTCCCTTGAAGACAAAGCAAAAGTTGTCTCATACACAATTACTATTTCTTTTTAAATTTTGTTAAAAGGGCAGTTGTCTGTTCCTTACAGAAAGGAAAGTCTGAATTACAGGCAAGTCTATTAACAAACAAAATCCCCAGCAAATCAGAACGCTTTGGCAATGTGCAGTTTGGTAAACTGAAACTATTTTGTGACAGAAGAACTTACTGAATAACCTGCCAAGCCTGTAGGTGTATCTACATCTGTCAAATGCNATACACTTACATAATATATAATTTATAAAATATAGATTTACTATAAATAAACAAAGCCTTACTTTCTTTTTTTTCCACCAGATTTCTGGACTCTCTTTCTGGCCCTCTCTCAGAAGGGCCCTCTTCTGCTCGTCTTCAACATGAACAGTCATCTCCAAGACTGATAGAAAGTGTCCTTAATAGGCCACAGTTTTTTTAAGCTAATACCAGAGAGATCTTAATTCATAGGTGCTCATTTAGGTTTTTTCTGTGTGTTTTCTGGTGTTTTTCAGCTGCTCACCCTTGATGCTTGGTTATCAATTTGTAATCTTCAGGATGTCAGTGCTATACAAACCAAAACCAGGAGAACTTAATTTCCCTCTGAATACCACAACAGCTTTTCTTAAAGTGCAGCCCTTTCCCAGAGATTCAGAGAGAAGTGACAGCCACACACGAATGAAATGACAAAATATGCATCAAGGAGCAGAGAGGGATGACACAAATCCTCTTTTTTCCATATATCATGGGGATCAACAGAATATAGTTATAACACTAGGAAACCGATCCCCTTAACTATATCAGCACTTTGGAACAAGACAAGCTTTGTGTCTGAAACTTCTCCTAGTTTATTGTACAATCTACTCTTACAGGCTATCAACTGCTACCTTAAATAACTTTTGTTTCCCATCAGCACTGCCCACCTGGAAAACACATCCATGCTTTCACTCACTCTTTGGATGATTACAACACTTTTCCAAACTTTCAGCCTCCATTTGTTCACAATCACGCGATGCATTGTTTTAAGTATCACAAGACACCATACAACTGGAGAACAATAAAAAAAGTATACTAAAAAAAACCTGAAAAAGTGAAACAAAACAAAGTGCAGACCACATTTTTGTCACTTAGAAACATTAGGCACTTCCTTCTAAAAACACATGTATAAACAAAACTTCTGCTGAGATTCTGTAATGAGTCAGGGATCTGCCTTCCTTGTCCTAGGAGGATAAAGAAATTATAGGTGGGATCAATCTGGGGGATGGACAGTTCAGCAGATGTGAACCTTTACACTTCTGCACATTTTCATTATTTAGTTATTAAGCAGTTCTCACTTCCTCTTCCTCAGAGAAATTCAGGTTTTTAATGGTTTGTTACCACACAATGTTAGCTCCTGATGGATCCTGTTGTCTCTCAGGAAAAGGTGTAATCCTCAGATCTCCATTTATATTCCTCGTTCCCTCAATATTTGAAAGAAGTTCCTATTATTTATTCTGTCTTAAAGAGTCATTCTCCAGAATACTCCATTTCTATTCAAGGTGAAAATGCAGTGGGAGGAGCACTTCCAGATCCAGCATGAAAACTTAAACCTCCTTAGAGGTCTAACCTATGCTCAGTCCCTTGTGGCAGGAACAGCTCCTTCCTCCAAAGGTAGGCATCCAGCTCAAAATGCCCTTACTCCAGAATTTTCTTTCCCTTATCTGTTCTGCCCAATCTTTTACCTTGTGCTTCCACACACAGCTTATCACCTGAATGAGCCTGAAAGATACAGGCTGCTGATACTGAGATTTTCATTTAAAATAAATGGCAACAGTGGGAGAACAACAGCTGACTGTAGGGAGTATGTGACTTTCCTCCATTTCAAATTGATTTAAATTTATCTGTGCTTTGGGAGGGGTTTTTGAGAATGGAGATGGGTTGAAGTCAGATTAAGGGACTGAAGTCAGATTTAGGACAACCTAAAATGTACATGTTGAACATATACCTTTCAGTAAAACTCACAAATATACACAAAACCAAAAATCAACCCCAAACTCAAAATAATTGTCTTGTACTGTCAAGTTACAA
The DNA here is from genome assembly GCA_013399945.1 of Ploceus nigricollis. Taxonomy (NCBI): domain Eukaryota; kingdom Metazoa; phylum Chordata; class Aves; order Passeriformes; family Ploceidae; genus Ploceus; species Ploceus nigricollis. Next base: position 165,361 of record VXBC01009454.1, read on the forward strand.
GCCTTTTTCTCCAGGCACTCTCTAAAAGTTCAGTTTTGAATTTCAGCAGATATTGGAAGCTTAAGAGTAGAGACTCTGAACAACATGTAAACTAATTATTGATTTTCCCCCTTAAGACAGCAAGCTCATTCAAAGGAAAAGAGATAATCCTCTTAATGTTTTGCTCTAAGAACCTCTAGGAACACAGATAAAATAACTTTATAAATAGGTATCCATTGAGAATTTATTTGCATTTCAGTGTAACAGGGCCTGATGGAGGGTCTGAGCAGTGCTCTTCTAAAACCTATTATTTGCTGAAGAACTGCTGCCCATACAGTTTTAAAATGTTGCTGTATGAGCAAGATCTCACATGTTTTATGACAAACTGTTCTGTCTAGTATTTAAAACCAGTTGGTCCATTTACTTCAGTCAAGTTAACTCTAATGCCTTGAAAAGGCANGCTCCCAAATGCTGACCTAGATTTTCTTTCTGTGACTGGAGACCTGAAGCTTCTGGGTTGTGAAGGAAGAAAGGTGAAGTAAAGAAAAACTGAGCAAAATGGTTAATTCCAGTATTAACAGCTACTCTGACAATCCAGCTCAATCTTTTGTATTTGCAGTGCTGAACTATAACATATATAAATTTTTATACATATATATATATAAAAAATATATAACTTATAATATATATACATTATTTATTTACATA
>VXBC01009454.1:167196-192444 GCA_013399945.1 Ploceus nigricollis
CCTCCAAAGGTAGGCATCCAGCTCAAAATGCCCTTACTCCAGAATTTTCTTTCCCTTATCTGTTCTGCCCAATCTTTTACCTTGTGCTTCCACACACAGCTTATCACCTGAATGAGCCTGAAAGATACAGGCTGCTGATACTGAGATTTTCATTTAAAATAAATGGCAACAGTGGGAGAACAACAGCTGACTGTAGGGAGTATGTGACTTTCCTCCATTTCAAATTGATTTAAATTTATCTGTGCTTTGGGAGGGGTTTTTGAGAATGGAGATGGGTTGAAGTCAGATTAAGGGACTGAAGTCAGATTTAGGACAACCTAAAATGTACATGTTGAACATATACCTTTCAGTAAAACTCACAAATATACACAAAACCAAAAATCAACCCCAAACTCAAAATAATTGTCTTGTACTGTCAAGTTACAAGCCTTTTTCTCCAGGCACTCTCTAAAAGTTCAGTTTTGAATTTCAGCAGATATTGGAAGCTTAAGAGTAGAGACTCTGAACAACATGTAAACTAATTATTGATTTTCCCCCTTAAGACAGCAAGCTCATTCAAAGGAAAAGAGATAATCCTCTTAATGTTTTGCTCTAAGAACCTCTAGGAACACAGATAAAATAACTTTATAAATAGGTATCCATTGAGAATTTATTTGCATTTCAGTGTAACAGGGCCTGATGGAGGGTCTGAGCAGTGCTCTTCTAAAACCTATTATTTGCTGAAGAACTGCTGCCCATACAGTTTTAAAATGTTGCTGTATGAGCAAGATCTTACATGTTTTATGACAAACTGTTCTGTCTAGTATTTAAAACCAGTTGGTCCATTTACTTCAGTCAAGTTAACTCTAATGCCTTGAAAAGGCACTTTTGTCACAGTGACACCTCATTGCTCCAGAGGTGATTTGCTTGTAGCAGATGTTCAGCTCTGTTTACTAATCTAGGAGTGAATGCATTTCAAGGACTGGAAGACATTCTTCCAATTTTTTTTTCCTTCTAAAAGCCATCTGTATTTTTCCTACTTCGCCGTCACCTTCTCTGTGTTTTCTATAATGTATATAATGACTGAAGCACTGAACCCTGTGTTTACTATTGCTCAGAATCAGAGCCACTTATTCTTACATATCCTCTTCTTTCAGTCCTGATCATGAACAAAATCAATAGTTTATTACAGGAACAATTTTTCATCTGTGTCACTTTCAAATTGCACCTCACTGTACTCTAATACACAGAGATATTTCCTGCCACCTTCATTTATTAGCGAGGGGGTCTTAAATTAGAGAGAAAAGGTTTAATGAAAATAGTTTTCCACTTGCAAATGTCAGCTTACTTCTTATTTTCAATGAAGTATTTGTCAAAACAGTATTTGTCAAAACAAAGAACTGAAGCCTGGCCTGATGACACCACTTCATCATGATGACACTGCTTCAGATATGCTGTAAACCCCTGACTCTGTCATGGTGTCAAGAGAAGGCACAGAGAGGGGAGAAAAACAATGAAATAAATAAGTCTTAAAAAAACCCAAAACCACAGAAAAACCCTTAGCAAAACCAACAGTTTACAGACGGCTCAGCCTGGTTTGTTTAACACTAAATAAATCAAGTTGCAGTTGACAATAAGACTTCATGGTTTTGCTACAAATGCAGCAAACAGTAATTTAACATGAGATAATCAAATAATCACTGTTTCTGACTGGTGACAGCACTTCTAGCAGTCAACTAACAGGTAACATATATGCTGAACTTAGATATTTTTAGCAGTATCTAAGGAATCAGTAGTAAAACCTGAGTAACATGACAGCTAAATAAACTGTTGCATCTTCCTTTGCTTCTCTTGGCTTTTCAACGAGACACCAGGAGCTATAAAACCTTTTCCCATTACCTAAGTACTACAAGAGTGCAAGGAGTTATTTTCCCCATGGATCTCTTGCTTAAGTTACCCTTCTGCTCCATGAATTCAGAGGCAGACCAAGCCATGTCTTATTCAAATAAATGAAAATATCCACCCAGAATAAGGGTTCTGTTCTTTTAACAGGAAAGGGAACCCCCACCAATTTAATTTTTAAGCAAGAATTTTTTCAAATGTGTAAAAAAGTGATACTTTGTAGAGACCAAAGTGAAGCAATTTCTCAAGGTGCTTGGAAAGAAAGCACCTCTCTACCATTTTACCTTTCCTTCAAGAAATAAAGACCAAACAAACAATCCAGCTGCAATTTCCTCCCCTACACCTGAGGTGACTTTTCATCCACAATTAATTCTCCCTCTCTGATCAAGCTAAGAACTTGCAATTGCTGATCTTTATGGATTAACCCTTCCCTTTGCAGCCATAAAATGTCTGAGCCCGCTAAATTCTTTCATTTGATTGACAGTTTGAGGGTGAGATACACTTTGGGCCCACAAAAGAATTCACAGCAATATGCACAATTTGCCCAGGTTTTCATATTTGTGGCTAACAAATGTAGTCCATTTTTGTTGTTCATGGATAAATCCTGATTTCATACTGAAGATTCTATTAATAATTTATCAGACAATTGGGAAAAAAAATTATCATTGTGATAGTCAAGTCAAAGTTTATCATGTCTGTAGCAGTTTTTAATAATTTTTAATCCCTTATAAAACCTTTATTAACAAAGAGGCTAAGCCAAAGGTGCATTCAATTATATTTGCTAAGTTTGCTACATTGGACACTGGCTGCCCATCTTACATGGTCTTAATCCCCTTTGTCAAATAAAACCATGAAGACTTTTCTTTTAATAGAAAAGCATCAGGAAATCACACAGAACTTTTCAGCTGAATCATTGCTTATTCCCTAATTGCTTAAGGTTTCAGTATTTACAAAAAAGTTCAAGAACAGTCTTGTCAGAAAAAATCTTTAAACAATGAGATCCATGGTCTTTCCTAACAGAGGATTTCCATGTTTATGCACAGTTATTTGTAAACTACCTCTGTCTTGCCAGCTTTACATCCATCCCCCAGCAGCAATTACAGAGAGAGAAGAGAAACAAGCTGAGAATGGCACAAGCTCACAGGCATCTGGTAATTTATGTGTCATGTCTCCCCTTCTGAGCACAGTGTTTATATTATCTTTCCAATTAGTTTTGCCTGGGCTCTTAAATTCTGTGGACTTTGTGGGGCTAGAGATTATTCTGCTAGACAAAGTGAGTCAATTGGAAAACAAATAAAGAAGAGATATCAAGTTTAAAAATGCAGAGATTAAGAGACACAAGGTTACTGAGGCAAAAGGATGTCAAGGGAAGAATTATAGTCCCAGACAGCAGCTCCAAAGTAGTTCCTAAAACCTTCTGTCTTACTAAAAAAGTAATTCCCCACAGTTTTTAGCTCTGTAGAATGCAAAGGTATCATGCTCAAGGCATGAGATTTATTTTCTCTGTAGGCTAAGAAGATAAAGGAGTCATTTAAATCTGTTTAAAAACACAAGATGCGTGGGGGCAGACTATGAGGCAGAAAGTCCCAGTAATTTAAGGAGCAGGGTTACCATTCCATAGAAATTTGGTGTGTGCTCAGCCCAGTGGAATTCTCATCCCAGACACAAACAGCACATTGATCATCAGATTCCAAAGGTTTTCTTTCACTGTGTGTGGAACAAAGTGTCAAAGCTGTTACTGTAAAGAAGGCAGCAAATGGACGAAAAAGAAACAGTTTGAGTTATTCTGGAGTTTACATGGCTACAACATGGAGATTTTCACCTATTACCTTTTCACATTATAACCTAGAGCATCACCAATGAAAAACAGATATCTCGACTTTTCCTACAGTTGTGTCTTGGTCTGTGCCTTGCCAATTCTGCTGGCTGGCATCCTACTCTGGCTGCTACAAGGCTGGAATCTATAACTTGTGAACAAAACCATGGCCACTCCTTGTCCAGTTAAGTAGAAAATATTGTTCATTTTCAATATTGAACAACTGTTATACCTCTAATTCTCTCAAACCTTCAGCTTGGATTAGAACATCTTGTTCTGTAGCATTTCATTTAGAAAATTCTGTTAATGCTATTAATACCTGCCTTTTCTTCTTTCCAGTCTTCTCTCTTTTAGGTATTTATCAAATATCATAAACTGAGATTGAATTCATTTTCCAAAACAAAGAGTCCCCAAAAATCCAGCACTTCTGGTCCTTGCTGTCCAACAGCGGAGTTTGCTCTCAAGTCCTGCATTTTTGGTGCTAAATTTCCCAAATGAGATGTATAGCCAAGATTTGTAAAACTTCCTAGTAGCTTACATCTGACTTTGTTCAAAACAGTCTCTCCAGTGTAAAAGCTGTAACATAAATGTTATCCCCTGAGCTTTTTTGTTTCTCATCCAGAGGGAAATATCATGTGGCTATCATTTAATCCTCGTGGCATAGATTTTGTGGCATTCTATCACTTTTCAAGATTCCAGCCACAATGCAGATAGAGTTCATTGATGCTCACACTTTAGCCCCACTGTGTGCTTTGCCAGCCCCCCAGTGTCAGATGTTAAGGTCAGAGTTCAGCCTGTGTCTGCCTGCTGAGTGGTATTTTGTCCTCTGAACAAAACAATCGCCAGCAGGATCTCATGTACTCTGTATCCATCATGTTAGCACTTTTCCAGCATCCTTATCTCTGCCTCCAGGAAGCCGTGTTGATGATGTTCTTTCATTATCCCAAAGCAACTGTGGTGAAAGGTGAGCGAGTCCTTGATGAGCTGAGCACACAGTGAGGCCCACTGAACTGATAGGCAGGATGCTGCACAATTTGCTAAGTAGGTTTGTGCCATGAGGCAATTATTCATTTAAAGCTGTCTGAAAACAATAACTTAAGTATATTAGGAGGCTCATTTTTTACAGCTTTGCCAGGGATGGGGTCACATAGCCAGAGACTCTTGCAAAGCATTATTTTTGCTGGATGGACTCTGGGTTTCCTGCCCTTACCAGCCTCTAAGGAATCTCTCAAGTCGACCTATGTTAGTAGATTTTCCAGAGTTCTTTGCATATGTTCTTCATATAAGATGTAATTCCTCAGAATTAAACATTTGTCACCTCAGATGTATCATAATATCTGAGGATATCCTTTTATCTTGTCATACTGGGAAGGAGGCTGTAGTCATGCACTGAAAAGATATTTTCTCATACTTTTTATTGGAAGGGACATCTGATTTGGAGAAGGAAGTGTCCGGAGTACCAGGACTTTCCTGGGAAGAATTGGAGCAAATGTGATAGAATCTGGTTGTTTGCTGTAACTGGTGGAAAGTTCCTGTCCCTCTCTATTCACCAAAAGAACTATTTTAATGTCAAGCCAGGCCAATGGCAAGCACACTTTTCAATCTGAAACTAAAGTGCCCTTTTGTATGTTTTTTTTTCTTTGCATCTGTCAATGCCTCAACATCTCCATATATTAATCTAGTACCAACTTCAGCTTCTTTCTCATTGCAATGAACAAATTGTTAAAAGAAGAAATGTGTGTTATTTTAACTAGTGCACCTTTTCCCCCCACATATATATCTATTTATCTATCTCCTGTATTCATCAATCCCTATCACAATCAACATCACATACTATAAAAAGTTTCATCATTGCAACATACCTCACGTGGGAAAGGAGTTATTACTCCCCTTTGTCTAAAGAGAGAGCAGCATGGATACAAAAAGTGTTTTTTACAGAGGACTGCTGAAGTCTGCAAATATAGAAGGGTTTGAACCATTGCATTATTTTTCTCTCTACCATTTATTTCATACAGTATTATAATTTCATCGAAGAGTGAATATAATCTGCTAGAAAAATTATTGAATGCTTCCAGATTTTAGATGGATTTCAACTCAGAATAATTCAGTGAAAATTCCTTAAAATTTGCATGTAAATGTGACTCTTATATTTGAAAGCTTGTTAATCGTATTCATTACCATGAGATGATAGAAATGTTACTGAGAGTGCATGGATGTAACACTGGAATTTAGGAGTATTTGGAACAAGAATTTCAGTTCTAGTCCCTGTCCTCTTCTGCCTCCTTTATAATTTAGGATTTTATCAGTTTTATTTTATAAACACATGCAACTACATCTTGTGAAAAGGGCTGCTTTCACTGTTGCTTTGAAATTCTGCCAACACCTCCCTTATAATGCCCCTGATAATCATCAGGTAGCACTGGGACTGTAACTGTCACACCTTCACTGCTTTGCAGGCGTTAAAATTTGGGAGACAGCCATCACTGGGCAGAAATTTACAGATCAGTGCTATTCCTGTGGGAGGAGGGTCACAGTTGTCACACTGATTTTGGTAGATATGAACCCAGCAGAGAATACAGTAAGATAACCTGCAGTACTATCAGCTGCTAACTATACATAAATGTAAATGTCTGAGATGGGCCACTTTGAATTAAATGTAGTTTGTGACAGGAAGGGGAGTTTAAAATGTTGAGACTTTTAAAATAAAATTGTCTTCTAGCAATAGAATTTATTCTCTACAACTATAACGCCAACTTTTAATTTTTTTTTAAAGAAAAAAATTAAAACAGCAAGGCAAATCTGAAGACAGGAAGCCAGGGCTGGGGTTTGGTAGTATCAAGAGATCTGTGCAAAAGTGATAGCCATGAGCTGAAACATGCTTTGTTTTGACTTCTAGTAAGAAAGGTCTGTGCCTTATCTCTGACAACCCTGTAGGGATCTGTAGGGATCTTCTTTTTTTTCACTTTTGAACCCCCTATCACGGGCTGAAGAGGAAATTGCTTTTTCAGATCCTATAAATAAATTCTGCTCATGAAATCACGCACTGTAAAGTACCAGAAGACAGTCTCACTCCCAAAGGTTAAGTGAACTGCTTGTATAACATTCACAGACCTCAAAAGCCCAGTAAAGAGGTGTCTGAGACCTGGAAATTGTTCCCTCTTATATTCTGTGGCTCTGCAATAGGAGGGTGAAACTTTAATAGTATAACCAAGACATATCTGACTTACAAACCCTTTGCTCCTGTCTCTCAAAACCTCTCAAGTGTCCATGATTAATTAATTGGCATATGCAGCTTGCTCTGCAGCACAGTAAGAAAGCCTAAAGCATCACAAACATTTATTTTGGAGTCTGGAGAGAAAACAGAATGATTATCATTAGGTTTTGAGGTGCATTTGAGATTATAGTGAGGCTGGAGCATTCAGTTCTGGCTGCTGGTTTAGAAGAAGGAAGGACACTGTTGAGATTGATAAGGTCAAGAAAATGATAGTAACTAATTCAAAAGCAAGATGTCAGTGACTGAAGTTATAAGGAAGGGATTAACCTATAAGCAATTTAGGTGGAATGTGTTTTTCAGTACACAAAGGGTAACTGACACACAGGATGAAATAAATTGGCAAGGTCAGCATCAAATGAGCAGAGAAATCAAGAAGAAATGGGATAGCACTCTTAAAAAAACAAAGTAAAAGGAAAGCTTCTGTAACAACAACAGATCACATCCATTCTCAAAGTAGACAAACACAAAATAAAAGTACAAGTGAAAGGTACAGGGTGTCCTTGTTCTTCTGGGAAACACAAAATTACAGATTCAGATTACAAAGCCTGGTAACCAAGCACCTGTGGATTGGGATACAATTTCTAGGCAGAGCAGGTGCTGACAGATGTTAGACTTCTTTTTATTATTCTATATTACAGCACAGCAGAAGATGTTAATTCTTTTTTCTTTTCCACTGCAGCGTCAGCCAGCAGTTGAGAGAAAAGGCTCATGGAGAGAAAAAGAAAGGATGAGAAGAAGCCACTTTGATAATACTGAGGAGAAATAGACTTTGGTATGAGCCATAAACCTCATTTTGCAGAATAGCAACCCCTTTAAATCTCAGACACCAAATAAAAGGCAGCTCTGTCACTCTCTTTGGTAGTGATTAACATGTGGCATTGAATATAAAACACACACATTTCTATTAAGAGAAGGTAAAGTGGAAAATGTTTCCAAACACTACGAACCAGTCTAAGGATGAAAGCAATTTATGGAGGTTAACTGTTAAAAAGAAAACAGCAAGGATTTAAAGAAACAGAGAAAACACTCAAACTTAACTGAAAGAGAAAAAATTTGTTTTGACATATTCATATTGATTTATCTAAACAAAGGATGATGCTCCTCGTGCTACTCCAGAGAACTTTAATTATTTCCAGAAAGAATTGGGATTTTAAAAAAAAAAAAAAATCTGTGATGGCCCAAGTTTGAAAGAATAAGTTATATTACAGGGAACAGCAAATGTCACAGGAATCACTGGAAACCAAGCCAATGCCAACATTTTGAATAAGATGTAAGAATTACAATGATAACAATACTTTGGAAGAGCTTGCAAAGGAAAACAGAGGGAATGAGAACAGCAGAATCAGCCCAGAGGAATTTCTGAGAGAAGTGGGGTGTGCTACAGCATATTTTTCATGCTGTTTGATGTGAGAAAACAAGACAATGTTATTAATTTTGAAGAAATCAAAAGTAAAAGGATGCAAGTCGAGGTTTACTGCTGTGAGAAAATTCCTATTAAAGGTACAAAACCCAAACCTAAGTAGAAAGTTGCAAGCGGCAGTAATCAGGGAAGAATATTTACATTTTTACAAAGCCAGCCCCAAAAACTCTGCCCTGCCTGTTGCTTACAGGAGCTTTCTAATGACTGTGAGGCAAAGAGCAAATGAGTGTTGGAAAAGATGACTGCTGTATTTATGGCACAAGTAGAAAAATTAATAAAATTGCTACTAAGTGCAGCACAGCTAAAGAGGAGAAGTTCCAGAGGAGATGGGTAGCTTGGATACATTAACAGTTGAGGCAAACAACATAAAATGACACATGTTCAATTCTTACTTTGAGATGATCCTGTTTCCTCAAACTACCACTTGGATTCTGATTAATATATTAAGTATTCTGCTGAAAAATACATAAAAATTTTCCTCAGCATAAATGTTATGGTTTACAGAGAGAATATAGTATTTTGCAGGAAAAACCCAAAAGAGTAGAACATAATCATCTGCAGGAAAATTCAATAGTCCTGGTTTAAAGTTAATCCCATATAATATATATCCATATATTGGAAATGTTATTTAGGGGGCAGATGGTAAGAAAAGACAAGGTAAGAACGAAGCTGTTCCAAGCATGCCTGTCCCTAGAGAAAAGTAAAAGCCAAAATAATTTGAAAACATATTCTTGAAATGATAAAAGAAATCAGTCTCTCCATAGTATGATCCTTTCTCTACAGTCTATAATTGTAGCAAAGATTGTTTCTACTAAAAGTGAGCCAGAATTTGTTGGGTTTATTTGCTGTTAAATTGAAAACTGATTTTTTTTTTGTGTGTGTGTGTGTGCTTCAGTCTGGTGGACTTCCTGTGTAATTGCCTAGAGGATGATCAAGAAATTTATCATGGTACAAATGTGAGTTATGTTGCCCAAAAGTTGCAGCTGAACACAGATCACATCAAAGCTGAACAGGAGCAAGGAGAAGTGACTTTTCTAATGTCATAGGCCAGGTCAGGCACAGCAGCAGGAATAGCATCCTGCTCTTTGAGCCTTTAACCTCCCTCTCCACCTCCCACACTTCACTGCCTCAAAGGCAGATCTTTGTACACCTTTTCTCTCAGATATGTCCATGGGCACCTTCGTGCTTCTCTTCAGTTCAAACTCGTGGCTTTCAATGGAAATCCTTATTTTGAGAGAATATAATTCTGTCAATGACACAGTGTGCCCCACATTGCTGTGTGTGTGCCATCACTCTGTGCTCATTAAGCCTTACTACTGTTTAAAAAAACTCAGTTGAAAAATATTGCCAGGACTGCTACATGGGTTTTTTTAAATTTTTTTTGAGTAGTCAAAACAGGAGGATAAAAAAATGGTGACACAAGAGCAGTTCAATTAAAAAAAACCCACCAAAACCAAAAATAAGGTCTCTGCTTTATGTCTAATGAAAACAGACATTCCGTAGTAGAGAAAAAAGAAAAAAAAACAAAACAAACAAACAAAAAAATCTCAAACAAATTAACAATGTTGAATTCTTCCAAGAATATCTGGCCCACATACATATAATAAAAGCAAGACACTGGAGGTACAGTGAGTCACAATTCAAGGTGAGTGGATTTGGTAAACTTTGGGGGGTTTCTGAGGGCTAAGAAAAGTGAAACTCTAAGGGAAGATCCTGAGATGGGTGGAGTTACACTAATTGAAACCAGCTAAAAATGTGGTGGGAAGGAAAGTAGCTGTCAAGACAAGGAAAAGGATTCAGGCATCCATGAAAAGCAGAAATTAGTAGCTAATTGTAATAGACAAATGCCCAGGTCACTTTATTCGCTGCTCTGCAATTTAAAGATTTCCTCATTTAAAGCCAAGATGAGATAATCTATTTCTTATTGAAACCAGAGAGAAGCCATGTACTTAACATGAGAGCCAGGATCAGACATTTACGTTCTCTTAGCTCTGCCACAGATTTTTTTTCCATTTGACCTTGGACAAGTCACAATCTTTCAGTTCCTTATCTCTGACTTGGGGATTATATCCCACCCTTCACAGAGGTGCCGAGAGATAAACATTTGTTCAGATAACGGGGTGATAACATCTCAGATACAAAAATAAATTAGAGCTATTATCTCCAGGGTGAGGGTAGAGACCTTGCTTGCATTTGCACTGCATTTAGTGCAGCGCAGGCTCAGTCCTCACCAGGGTCTTTAGATGCCATTGTGATACAGATAATTAATAGTAGAAATAACTGTTCCAGGACTAGCAAGTAACTAATACAGGAATGGGACAGGGATAACAGATGAAGCCCTTCACACCACAGAGAAACTCTTCACAAAATGTCAGTTTAAAGAGTAGTTGTTGAATCAAAGAGTAAAGTTAAGGCCATTACAAATGCAAGACTGAAAACTGTTCGCTTCTGATAGAGTTTTATCAGGCTACTAAAAAAAGGCTTCAATCCCAGTTCATAATCACCAGCCTGGAAAGACACAACTGTGGGAGCAGAGCTGTACTGAACCATGAACCTTTTTGGCTTTGTTCAGGTTATGAGCAGCCAAAGGGATCTGGCCAAATTCGTCTGTCCCATCAAAGGCACCATGACAAAGGCAGGGGTTGGCACATCCTGGGGGACACCAACCACAGATCAGTTATCACAATAACTTCAGGCAGCAATTTATTGTCCATTTTCAGAAGGATTCCCTGGGTTAGGTGTGGGCCCTCTCAAGAAAAAAGTTTCAATGAACTAGATAGATTAAAGCCTTAATTTCAGCACTGAGAAGTGCTGAATTACACACATTGTCTCATAAAACCTATAGAAAAAATTGCATTGATAAATGTATATATGGCCATATTGGTTTCTTCTGCAATAAATTATGCAGGACTTTTGCAGAATGGGCAGTGAGAAGCTATTTTTCTGTTAATCTGGCAAGACTCATGAATGCTAAATTCACACTGCAATAAAGGAAAAGAAGGACTCGGTGTGCAATACCTTTGATGAATAAAATTAAAGAGGTGTTGTGAAGAATAAACCTGTTCCTATAATATATTCACGTTCAGGACAGCTTAATGTATTTCTATATGTATTATATTTAACTTCTTTGTAATGCCAGTCATATGCTAATATTGTCAACTTAATTTTGGCCATTCATAAGACATGGCATCTGGATAAAAACATTCAAAGATTCAATCTTTATATTCAAGGAATCCTATAAATCACAGTATTCAACCTTTTCAGAAGTGATTACTGTCCATTCTGTCTAAGCATTGTTTTAATCTTTAAAAGACTAATATTAGTGTTTCCACAACATCATAAATCAAGTCAAAATCAGAATGAGGCACCCAGCAGATATTTACTCTGATGGCTGAACCTGTCATGATAAATACTAATGCCTCTTCAGCAAACATTGCTATAAAAGGGGGATAAAAATAAAAGGCAAATCAGTTCTGTGCATTTAGCTGAAGGTTTCAGAAAAAAGGGCTGAAACTTCAGAAAAAAAATGGGCTGAGGAGACCCAGGATGAGTTGAATGTCCCTGTGAATTCAAAAAGCTCTCTTCAGCTTTTTTGAAATTACCATATAAACCATCTTACACAATATTCCTGTAATTTTTTTTTTCACGAGGAAAAAAATTTCAAAGAAATGAAAACAAACAAAAGAGTTTGGTTTTGGTTTAGGGATTTTTTTGATAAGGCTTTTTATTATATTTTTTGGTGGAACATCTGAGCTGCTGCTTTTATCATTCTTTACAGGAACAAAACTGTAAAGCAATTTTTCACCTCTTTTCATTCAGGAGACAACCTTCTAGACTGAAAATTCTCTTTCTTCTACTTCTACTGGGACAATGACAGAGTTTTAAGAGCAAAAAAAAAGCAAAAAAAAATCAAATCCATTAGATTTTGCAACACTTTCAGAGAATATACATTTGTTTTATGCAAATGTGTGCTATTTATGAGTAATTTGATTTATATTTAACCTAATACTCACTTGAAAGTAAAGGGCTGGAAAGGAGTTTAGGTCACTGTTTCTTCTGTCCTAGGCTGCAGGAAAAAAAAAGGTGCTGTTTTCCAGCCTTTTAAAATCATCATTTCTAAGAACTGAGACTGGAGTGAACAGAAGCAGATGCCTCTCAAACTGTGAGTTAAAAATTGTCTGCAAATAGATTCTCCTTCTACCTCTGTCTAGGACTTTCCCTTCTCCTATCAAAGACTTCACCAGCTCTGCCAATCTCCCACATTCCTCTAGCTGGAAAGACATGTAGGGGGAAAGGGGAAAAGAGAAAACAACAAACAAACAAACAAACAAAAAAAATAAATGAGATAGGCAAGATTTAATTATTCTGCAAAGCAATACAAGTTTTTAAAAGTTAAACAAGAAATAGCTGAAATTTTAGCTTATAGTAATTGCACTTTTTTTGACATTTTTTCTGCATTTTCACAAACTGAGCCACCTTCAGCTTTCAAATTTAAAGGCTCAGCTTCAACTTTCAAGGTTTGGTCTCTGTAGCCACCAAGACTTGGACTTGCTGCTGTCAGGAAAGGGAAACCCAGAAGATGAGGCATGGCCAGTGATTGAGCAGCCACAGGGAGATGAATTGATATTAATTGATATTAAACTATGATATTTGTTCAGGAATGACCAAGCTCCAGCTATGAGGCTGAGAGGAAGAGCTGCACAAAGAAATTGGTGATTCATTCTGCATCTTGCTTTAGAAATCACCCCACAGCGTGCCTGGGTGACCTCACCCTTTTGGTGCATTAACTCCTTTAAGCCCTCAGCTCTTGCTGTCCCCTGACTACTCCATTAAGGGCCAGGCACTCTCCTGTAGGACAGCGTGTGGCTGCTGAACTGTCACCTCCAGCACCCTGCTCCTTTATCCCCACAGCCAGCCAGCAGCTATTCACGCCCTGACAAAATTCCTCTTGCATTTGCAAATTTTTATTGTCAACTCCTAGGTTGGTTTAGGGGATCTCTAGGGCATCATTTATGCTCCACAGTGCATTTGTGGAGCTTTTCTTCCTCGTGGTGTGGGTTGTTTTTTTTTTTTAAGATCCAATCCATAGAGAGTGAGGTCACAAGACCCACTAACTATTGTGTTTAGCAACACAAAGACAATGCTCTGTTCTTATAAAATTCAGCAAAGCTTTAGGCAGGGAGATTTACATAGCGAAATCCCTTGGCAATAGAATTCATCAGCCTCTGGAATTATTGGAAATGAAGCAGGGCATGCATTTGTCAGGGTGTGCTCCATCCTTTTTCGCCCTGACAGACTTGCTGTACCACAGTTTAATCCTTGCTGTTAGAGGGTGCTCAGAGTGCATGAGTACTACATCATTTAAACTGGACCTGATCAAAATATGGAAAGGAGAAAATATCCCTCTCATTATAACAGGGAAGGCTGCAAGTGGCTTTTGCTGTCCTGTTTGTCACATTCAGAACTATTCATACTGACAATGTTATTCATATTTTATGCTATTTTAAGAGTAAAGAAAGTACTTGAATCACTAAAGCTGCAAGGTAACAAATGAAGTTTAGGTAAATATTTCCCTTAGAAAATATTTCACTGCAAAAGTCTTACAAATGTTGCTGATGAAAAGGCAATTGCTTTATTTCTAAATGAATATTGTAAGATTTTAGGACTCGACACACTTGGAAATGTCAGTACCATAGTCCTACAGAGACAACTGAAACAATTCTTCTAGAAGGGGACCAACTGCTCAAATTCTTGATTCAGATTTTTTAACTAACTTCAGTGATCCTTTCAGTATCTTTAAATCAGCAATTTTTAAAAAGGAAACAGGGTTTTTTTCCTCAGCAGCATAGTGGATGCCCATGCCATAATTCTGCAAGGTAATTTAACACAGGCAGAAGGAAAATGTTATCAGTGATCTTTAAGAACCAATGAAGGACTTTATTGTTGTCATTAACATTTGCATCATTGTCAAGAACACAGTTTCTTACTTAATTTCTCATAACTGTTCTTAGATTGTTGTGTTAATTTCTTGAAAAAAAATAATGGCATAAAAAGTAATAGGATTATGTATATTATGGAAAATAGCAATTTCTAATTCATAATCTGTCTCAGCTCTATTTTTATTCACAAATGACTGTTAAAATGTTGCCTGCTATCCAACTTTTTTCCTCAGAAATTTAGAAGGTTCATTATCTTATTTACTCAAGGTTTATAGTAGAAAATGCTGGACAAGTAACTGAAAAAAAGACTCAAAGCCTGAATAGTTCAAGAGCCAGTCAAACTAAAATGGACATATACCACAAAAAAACCCCAAAAAACCCCTTAATTCAGAGTTGTGCTGAAGCTTTCAAAATCATTACCACACACAAAGGCCCACCCAGAAATGAGGACCCCCCTGCAAAAGGCTCTGTACACAAACACCTTCAGAAGCTGTCATGATCTTGATATAAATTACCTGCTTATCTATGTGATAAGTGCTCTGAACAAGTTCATATTTTCATCACAGAGATATGAAACAGAAATGTGGCAAGGCAGACAGATATTTTAACTTAATGGAGGAAAAAAAAAATTAGCCAAGACCTCCAGGGTACCTTCTAACCTAGATCTAGGTCTTGACAGCAGCCAGAGGTAACTGTAGGGGCAAGAAAGTGAAGAGAACACCAATTCTTCCTCCATATTTTCATTGGCATGGAATTACATTTTCATTTCCCTGCAGCCTCCGTGGGTCCCCCTGAACTACTGGATTTTGGGTTCCAGCACAGAAAGGAACATGGGATACATCAGTACCAAGCAAGACTCCAAATCCTGTCCTCTTTGCACTCATTTGCTTCATGGGGTTCCCCTAGGAGAGCCAACAGATGTTTAAATGAAACCACATGGTGGGTTTTTTCTGCTGTATCTTGTAAAATTCAGTGACAAGGCATAGAGGAATTAGTTAAAAATGACTTGTGGTTTCATCATTTTCCAAGCTCCATGATGCTTCCTGCTTTGATTTTCAGAGACCACATGTAGCATTAGAGAATAAACCAAATTTCTCCACGTTTAACCCTTTCTTTTATAAACCAGCAGATGCTTTTTCTCTATAGACTCCCCTATTAATCTATGGAAGGTGTTTACCTACAGAAAATATGTCACTATCCCACCTTTTTAACACAGAAAGCCATAATTGATGATGTGCCTCAAGAGTATGTCAAGAACTGAATATGTATACAACTGAAAGATTCAGCATAGCCAGTGGTTAAAATATTTTCCTTTTTTTTTTTCTTTTTATTTATGGCAAAGGATCAATACAAAGCTGCATCCTGTAGACTGAGCACCATTTCTTTTTTTGTTTCAGGGAAAAAGCCTCTCTGGTTATTATGGTTATTATGTCTTAACATTAACGATGCTCCTATGACAGGGAAAGTTCACAAATGGATTGATGGTTAAGGTAGCAAAAGAGGCAATGAGCAATAAATAGTGAAAGAACAAAGAAATAAACAGAGTTTTTACAGAAAACTGGTTCATTTTATTTGGTATGGAAAGCTGGGCTCCAACCATTCCTTGACAAAGTGAATAATGAATACAATAAAATTTGTATTGCAGAATTTGTAGTGACAAGACTTTTCTAGAGCTCAAAATGCAACTAGTAATTATACAGATATTAGTTCTGATGAGTGTGTTTTGAAGGTGCCAGAATACCAAATGTAGAAGTAACATTTGTCCTCTTCACTAAAAGGAAAGGGAATATTTGTGTGCACCTCAAACAAGTTAAATATGAAGATGAGTAATGATTTTTTTTTCCCTTGACAAAATTATTTGTTTTAAAATGAAATTTTTAGAGTCAGGGTCTGTGTTTACAGAAATGTAGGAATTAAGTGGGGAAGGAGAGGTCCATCATCACCTCAAACAGAAGAACAGAGGAACAAAATATTTCTTTGTGCTCTTCTTGCGGAACCTGCCTTTAATTCAGGGGCTTTCAAGTTATAAAACTTGCAGATCCCTAATAATTTTTCAATGGAAAAAGGTACTTCTGTGTACTAAGCCCATTAAAATATGACTGATTTTCAAAAGTGACTTGCTACTAGGATAAGTCTACATGTCTCTAAAGCTACATATCTGATTTTAAGAAACACATTTCTTTAGTCTGGAATGCTGAAGCCAGGATTAATTATTCTAGGCACTTGCAACAGAAACTTATGGACATTTACTGGTAGAAAAATCAGGGTGAGGGGGAAGGGAGAAAGGCTCTAACAACCCTGGTTACAGCCAGCTATGTGTAATAAAGTCTTTAATTAAGTAGTGCAAGTGAACTCTGTGAGCTCTTTTGGGATGGGAAGGTGGAGAGAGTGGGATTAGAGCCCACAGCACTAAATCAACATGCACAATTACAGGCACATATGGTGCAAGTGGAATTCAGTAGAAGTTTGAGACATCTGAGGCCAAACCAGCCTCACTGCTGTAAAGTTATCCCGTTAAAGGACAGCAGCAGAGGTCATGGCAGCTCATGCCAAATATAAAAATGAGAACTAGAGGCAGGAAACAGTGTTCAGATGTTACTGAGCTTTAAACCTGTTTTATGGCTGCTTTGGGCCTTCCATTTGTGCAGACACTGCACACCAAACCTGCTCTGACCACATCAGGTACAGCACAGCCTCGTTTTTTAACCACCATGAAAACAGCAGCGCAGCTGTGAGCCCATGCTATGTGGGATATTGGAACATGTTTGTGAAAATTAATTGGTGGACATTCATGTATTTATAGCTTCCCTGTTCCCATTCTAATTGAAAATCAATTTGAATTCTTATCTTCCATATGTAGTAACAAAATACAAACCCCTCATTTCAACAAGACAGAGCAAAGTGGGACAGGATCAAGAAACAGGACACAGTTCCCAGCTGTGCACTGCAGAAAGTTCTCTGTGCAATGAACAGGGGCTACTAGGGCAGGATGAAAAAAACCCAGAACCTTTACTTTATCAAAGTTATCTTACAGCCTCAGTTAAAAAAGGGATTCTATACTTAAAATAAAATTTAAAAAGGAAAATTACACTCTACCCAAGACAGAACACCTTGTCTTTGTCTAAAAGAGATCACTGCATCCATTCCTTAACTCATAAACTTCAGCCCAGAAGATCTTAAGGATCTTAAGGAGGCTGACCAAACCTTTTCTCAAAATCATCTACTTTAAGCAGGATAAGACTTTCCACAGCCTAAGGCAATGGAGGCAGGAAGAGAATTAACATCAATTTCCAACTTGCAGAATCAAGCTTTTGACTTTCAAACACACCTTCCTCACTAAGTAAATGATATAGCTGTGGGTTTCTTTTATTCATTATTATCTTTTTCTAGAAACACTTTTTTCCTACAGAACTTAAATTTCTGTGCCATATCTGACTTAGGAATAAATTCATAAAGATTACTTTTTATTAGCAAATTCCCTAAGTTTTAGAACAAGTGGTATTAAAATCACTCATACACCTGGGAAAACTGAGGAAATTATTATGATACAATCTTTACATATGGTATTGAGGCCCCTTTTGCTGCAAGATGACAGATTAGTACTTATGGACTTTGCATACTGCTAACCACTTAATATCTGCTGGTATCATCATCATGACAGACAAACAATATTTCTGCTGGTCCCAGGAGTTCAACACTGCATTTATCCACTGTAGAATACAATACACGTATCCAAGTACATAGATGAAAATAGAATTTTGAATCAGTGCTGTACCTGCAACCATTTATTCTTTTGATCAAGGAGTCTGCTAAGAGAAACATTATTGATCTATGGTTCAGTGCAGGATTGCTGTGTAACTATTTTATGAATATGTGGTCTGGTAGTGCAGGGGATCTTGTTTCCATGCTGCTGTCAGGGGAACGTGCTTCCAGGGTTTCCCTGTTTTTTCAGAGTGGTAGCTCAGGGATGGAAAGGCTCCCTAGATTAATTAAAAGCTGTCTCAGAGGTGGTGGGGAGGCGAGGCCATGGGAAGGGGGTGGGTTAAACCTCGTGGGCTCTCCAGGTGGACACAGGCAGCAGTTTTTGCAGCCTGACCAAGAAGGCAAACCACAGGGACAAGAGACAAGGAGAAATTAAAAAGAAGTGGCAAACCAGAGGGGGAAGGAAGCTGGCATGGATACAGACCATTCCTTGGTTGGAATCATATCTGCTTCTTTGTAGTTCCCTTCTACATCCATGTTTTACTTCATGGAGGTAATTTAGTAGTTAGTTATCATGAATATTGTTTCTAGGGCTAGGGACAATGAGCCCAGGGCTGCTAAAGCAGCAGTGATAAATCACAGGGAAGCCCAGCCTGTGCGTGGTGGGAACAGAGTGTGAGTCAGCTGAGGGGTGGTGGATTGTGGGGGTTATTTATCCCAGAGGATGCCAGGGTGAGCTGGAAGTGCAGTTGTCCCTGTGGTGACTGCAACAAATCATCTGATTAATAAGGTTTGTATTTTAATCCCAGAGATCTTGAAAGGTCGATGTGTTTTGTACTCCTCCCATTTTTCTCTCCTCTTGTTTAAAAAAGAAACGGCTGAATGTAAATATATTTAGCAAGCAGGTAGCAAAATGTCACCACAAGTGGGCATCTAATAACTAAACTAAAAGTCAAATCAGTACACAGTAGTTATAGTTGCCAGCTTCCTGAAAATGTTGCCTAATATTAATATGAAGAACATCTTGAATGTGGATAAATTTTATCACTCAAATTTCTGCATCTAATAAAAGCCAGTTTAGTTCTCATGACTTCTATTTCCCTTGCAAAATGAGAAAAAAAGAGAGAAATTCCTGCTTATTTCAGACTCCAGCATCCCCCAGTGTCAGAGTCACACTTTACCCCAGGTTCAGCAGGGTAAAAACTTAATCTGATTCAATCCTCCCCATAGGTAGCTGGAGATTGGTGGGATTTTTGAAAGAGGGGCTAATGCAGGGAGATAAGTTACACATGTCCAAAGTAGGATAGCAAGTTGCTGCTGATTAGTGATCTTCTGTAATGGTAATGCAGCCCAGTCTTCAGGGGATTGCAATTGATCTCTTTTGAAGATGCACAATGTGCCCCTTCATTGACCCAGTCTCTGAGGCTGCACAGCACACTGGCAGTGGAGGATGAGAACAACTTTGAAAAGCAATGTTAAAAATTCAGCTTAAATGAAGACAATTTCCAGGTTTTGTTTGTTTGCTTGCTTTTAGAAATGTTGCATTGCTTTGCCAATGCTACTGCAGCTAGTGGAGTTAAGGGCAATTTTAAATCTCAAATATCTGGGTTGTTTATCCCCTGATGGTTATGGCAATCACAAGTTTTGACATTGCCTGCTTGCTCAGTTGCATCGTGGAAAGAATCCTTTCCATGAAATCAGAGAAATCTGTAAAATCAGACTGAGCTGTGCCATTCCTCACAGAAGTTTGTTTGAACTTATCTGCAGAATTTCACTGATGGGGACTCTGCTAACTTCCTAGACATTTATTCCCACTGCTTGCTTAAACAAAGAGATTTCTACATCAGAACTGGTGAACACAGTTGACAAAGATGCTCAGGGAGTAAGAGGCAGAAGGACACTTGGTTATATTTACAGAGGACATCTGTGCTGAAGTTGAACTTGGCTGCAGAGGGAAGCAGCACATTCTCAGTGTCACGGGAAAAGGAATGCTTTGTTCTCTGTCCCGTGCCCCTCACAGAGTCTCTCAGCTCAAACCAAACAACACTGAGTGAATTAAACAAGTTCATGCTCTCCTCCTACTCCAAGACAGCCTCAGCCAAAAGCAGTGGGGGAAAATCCTTCTTAGGGTTCACCTGTAACATTCTCACAAATAAATGGTGATCAGTGGCTAATTTAAAGTCCTGTGTAGCTCCCCAGTTTCTGAGTTTCTCCAAAAGACCTCCTGTTAATAAGGCACTGCTGCTTCAAGCTTCATCATCACAAGCCCTGCACAGCAGCTAGATGTCAATAAAATGCCCACAAACATTGTTATAATGTGACATGGAATTTACTAAACTAGATTAGAAAAGCAAAGCCTTCTAGCTCCTTACAAATTTTCCACTGTCAGCTCCCACTTCAGACATTTGCTTATGAATTATAAACCACCTCAATTTTACACTTAATTATTTTTCTGAGGGAGAATGAATTCCTGACACGTTTGAAACAGGGAGATTTTAAGAAAAAGGAATTTGGATCCAAGAGGCTGCAGAGCTCACAGGGCACCAACTATTTGTCTGTTGTGCGTATTCCTGATAAATCCTTTCAACCAAGCTATCTAAGCTCTGTACTCTCACCATCCTTGGCTAGCTCAGGCACACAGAAATTTACTAAAGATGAGTTTTGGCTGATCTTAGAACATCTTAACAGCAGCTCCCAAAGAAGAGTGCTTTCCAAGGGATTTTGGTGCAGTTTGTCCTGTTGTAACTCCAAATATCTGCACCTCTGTAGGTGCTGCTGTTTTGAAGAGCTTTGTGTGTTCTGTTGTGAGTGGAGGTGGTCAAACCCAGCACAAATCCATGTGCATGGATTCAGTTTGCCAATCACAATTCCAGCACGGAAGGGTTGTGTGCTGATGGCTGCACACCCACCTGTCAAGACACAGGGAGAAATTACTTAAAATGAAGAACCCCTGGTGTAAATCAAATATTGATGAAAGGAGGCCTTTAATCACCTGCCTGCAGCTCCACGAGGCACTGAGAGAGTTGATTTCAGACTTATTTACTGAGTTCCTTTCACCTTTCCCCCCTTCATTAATTTGCTGGGAAATGCTAAATGGTGAGATGGAAGCCTGTTGGCTAAAGAACAGATTTTTTTGCAAGCACTGCTGGTTCTGATACTCTTCCCCTCTACTTTTCTTCTTAAAGGAGACCTTCCCACACATACACACACTGCACAATGAACAGAGCAGCCATGCCACTATCTACATTTTATCCAACACCACGATATATTTACTCACTGTTCTTCCAGCTGCATGTTTTAGACCTGCTCATTAGTCTTGACCCTTCTTTGGCTCTTTTTATCTTGGAAGATTTGACCATGGGTGCAGGTACAAGGACTTCACAGCTTAAAGCTCCTTTAATCAGGTGGTTTATCTTTGTCTGCTTGCTCAGTTCTGCTTAGGGAAGGCTGGGGGAGAGAGTTTGGAAGAAATTGGATACATTAAGAGATGTATCCAAGGGCCACATCTTTCCACTCAGTTTTAGGGATCTGACTACTAGCCAGGCACACTGTTTTGGCTGGGGACATTGCATTTTTTGATTGTTTGGCGCTTTTTCTCTGTCCTGGATTGAGAAGAGTTCAAAGCCAGAAAGGAAAGAGAGACTGGAATGAAAACAGTCATGTGGGGGGCTGTGAAAAACAACATTGCTGTGAAGCTGGGATAATAAACAGTGACCCATGATGATCATTACTGAGCAGCTACAAAAGCACTGGGAAAAAGGGAAACATCACTCAGCTGCAATAGAGTCTTTAAGTGACTGGTCTGAACATCCGCTCAGATGGTTGGGAAATCAGCAGGGCTTGAGGGAGCCCAGACATTTTGCTATTAAAAACCTTGATGTCCTCTCAGCACTGATGGCAGGAACACGTCTGGAGGTGCAGAGCATCTGTTCAGCTGCCTCTCCTGAAGCTGGCTGCAGTCTCAGCACGGAGAACATTTAACTGTTTCCCCCATGCACTTCCTGCCTGATGCAGGATGCTGTCTCCCACAGCAATAAAGGAAATGATAGCCTCCCATATACATTCAAGTAATAATAAAATAAGAAGTAGGTAATAATAACCAGAGCCATATGAAATATGCACTTCATGAACCAAAATTAAACTGGAGAAATGGCTAAGCAGGAAAGGTCAGGGCTCATAAACTGAACATAATCTCCTGTGCTTTACGCCTCCCTCCCCAAAAGCAAATTAAATTTTAATGATTTTTGGAAGCTCTGACTGCTAAATACCATTTCCAACCTTCTGTATGAAATGACAGCATAACCCTAAGGCCAGTGAAAGTGGCCAAGACCGTGTACTTTTACACGCAATGTGTTGGAATATTCCCTGATGTATAGAACATATATCCTGGTGGGATGATGCAAGTTCTGCTCAGAGCTTGGGACATCAAGGTGACTGAGAGGGGGACTTCAATGTCCACCAGGATCAGAAGGGAGGGTGTCAGAAGGATGTCAGGAGCCAAGCAAGGACAAGAGGAAAAGGCAGAAACTGATGCACAGGAGGTTCCACCTGAATCTGAGGAAGGACTTTGTTGTGCAGTGAGCGAGCACTGGGACAGGTTGCCCAGAGAGGTGAAGATTCTCCTTCACTGGAGATATTCCAGAACTTTCTGGACATAATTCTGTGCCATCTCCTCTGGGATGGCCCTGCTGGAGCAGATGACCCACTGTGGTCTCTTCCAACCTGACCTACTCTGGGATTCTGTGATCTCCACTGCGCTAATGCTGACAGTGGCAGGAAAAATCCCTCCTAGAGCAGAAGACAAGGGTGCTGTGTTCACTTTACATAAAATTAAACATCCACACTAACTGCAATATGTTGGGAGATAAGGCTTAAATTATTCAGGGAAGGTAATTTATTGATATAACTCAAAAACTGCAAATCTTTGCTTCAGAACACAGGTATGGGGTTTTTTTTTCTTTTTACTTATTTTTCTCACTACTACTCTATTGATATGAGTATTTCATATTCTGAACTCTATTCAGTATCCATAAATCAAGATGATAGAAGAAAATGAAAGCCTAACATGGTTTCTAAGATATTTCTTCAGCTTCAGATGAATTTTTTAGTCTTTGAGTGAAATTACAGGTATTAAGCTGGGAAGTAAAACAGCACAAAATTAATGTGGACTCCAGTAGGAAAATTTTAAGACCCTGGTCTAATGTGTCTGGGATAAAGAAAAGGAGCTCAGTCTGAAATGCAGTAGAGGCTGTATCTAAGTCAAACCACAGGTAACTCCTTACACCAAATATTTCCTCCATGTTCATCTCAGCTGCTAAATAAACAGCTAAAATTGGCAGCAGATTTTAAAAGGTTTATTGGTGGCTTGTTCAGTTACTTGAACTGGTTATTTGGTTTACGTATTTGTTTAAAGCTTGTTTGTTTTCAGATAAAATGAACACAAAATACAAGCTAATAGTAGTTTTTAAATTATTTTCAGACCAAAAATAATTAAACTGGAAGAGTAAAAGCTTTCTTAAATATATTCTGCACTGACTCAGAAGTATTAAATAAATTTGCATGAAAAAAGGATGGCTTTTTTTGAGAGCTTTCTAAGCATACAAAATCATGGCATTCACAATAAAAGACAAAACATCAAAGTACAAACAAACTTCAACTTTCACGATAAACAAATATTATTTCTACTGCCAACCTGTACATCACCATTCATTTAAAAATAATCTGCAATGATGAATCTTTCCTGTTTTACAGAAGAAGAAATAGGAATTAAATTTCATACAGTCAGCAGAAAAAAATCTGGACTAAAACTTGTTCCCAGCTCATCCTGCTCTGATTGTTGGACACACTGGGAATTAGAATTAGTGTTTGTACTCTGCGTTGTTTAGAAGTATGGGAAAAGTGACTGGCAGAACACAAGAAAGGCAGAGGAGATGCATAAATAAAAAAAAGCCAGCCTTTTCTGATGTGAGACTGTGGTGATGACAATTGCAGAACAAGCCTCTCTTTACAAAAATCAGATCATCTCCAGGTCATTATCACACTTGCAAAACCTCTGAGCATCGCTGACTTTTCACAGCTTTTGTGCTCGCCCATCTGTCATTGCCTCCTTGTCTTCCTCACATGCTGGGGATGAATGGCAGGGAAAGCAGCGGGGTAATTAACGGGGCTGCTGTCTCGGGAGGTGCCCCCTTTGTGCGGGGCAGCTCTAATGTATTCTTTAGAGACCCCCGACACTTGGGGGGCTGGAGAAGCATTAAACACACAAAAAATAATAATAAAAAATAAAAACAAAAGGATAAGGAGACTCATGTCATGCAGATAAATGTATTTGGTTGCAGGATTGATTGCCATTTAACTTTCCAGCCCACTCACATTGGAATAAGCCCACAAATAAATAAGTGGTTCCACAATAAACTCCAGGAGCTGCTTGCTGGTGAGAGGAAAGCTGATGTCTTTAGAAACAATTTGATGGGTGAAAGTATGGCTGTTAACATCTTTGAAATGCATCTTAATGTCTCTACTATCTCCAGGCAGCAGGTTTGCTGCAGGGCCCAGACAGCTTGGCTCCTGAAACAGAGAAGTGGGTCTGCACAAACCTGAACTTATGAACTTTGGGGTAAAATAGTAGGTTCAAGGGGGAATTATTCAAGGTAGGCTGTGCCTTCCCGGTATCTCAGCCGGTGGGTACCGAGAGGGGGCGATAAGAGAAAAATGCCGCGGGAACCCACGCCAGAGCGGGCATGAGGTGCTGGTTTGGGGAAGGATTTGTCCCAGTGGAGTGTGGAGAAATGTGGTTAATGCAAACAGCAGCGGGAGGCGGTGTGGTAAGGAAAGAACAGCGAGGACTGGGAAGTTCTTTGCCTTCGACGCCTGCAGGCTAATAGAGGGCCAGCTGCAACTCGTTTGTATCGCCGGCTTCCAGGAGAGGGAAGGCAGGAAGGTGCTGCTCCTACAGCCGCAGCAATCCCCGGGACATTTCGGTACCACGGTGGAGGGACCTGGTGCTGTACAGAGCTTGTGGGGCTGGCAGGGTGGCCCGGGGGCTGGATGGGTGTGTGCGGGGGGGCTTTGGGCACTGTGGCTGGATGGGGACTGGATTTGGGGTGGGGTGGGAGGTCCAGGGACAGGCTGTGGTGTATGGCACAGGGACCACCTTTGGTGTGCCTTGTAAGAGATAATGTGTCATCAAAGCTTGGCCTGATACACGAAGGGATTT